>JAIPRM010000761.1:13657-29375 GCA_025469315.1 Stegophylla sp. TES_Ste_2020 | reverse complement strand
TCAGAATCGTTTTACTGAAGAAATGATTTATCGTTTCTTTAAAATTTAATACGCCCGTCAAGAGAATACCACCCGTCGTGCGAAGTACACCCATCGTGCGAAGTATGTCCGGCTTTTTTTTGTATTTATCTATTTATTAATTTAAGCAGTTAATTTGATTATTTTGAGGTTTTCACATTTTTTAGCACTTTTTAAATCATTAATATTGTGTATCTGTAATAATATCAATTCATAATTATTTGTTATTTTTAAATATTTCACCGAATATGTTACATTTATATTTTTACTAGTAGAATTTAACCATAATGAAGTGAACAAAAATGTTATACATACAGTTAACACCATTAGTTGATAAAGCTACACAGTCTTTATACTTTAAAACCATTACGGAGAATACAATAATATTATTTAGGATGTGTTTAATTAGTTTGATGTCATCGGAAAATAAGGAATCGATATTGGAAGAGTTAATGCCAATAAAGCTGAACGGAGAATGAAACTTCTAAAGTTATATCTATTGTAGGAAGGAGCTCAGCAGTTAAGTGACAAGTGATGGAAGTAGCAAATATCTCTGCCATAGTGATGTATATATATATATATATAGTGCTCTGGGTTCCTAATATTTATTATAATTAAATTATTATTTCTACTTAATTTTTTGTAGTTATATATATTTTAATATTTTAATATACGCAAAAAAAAAAAAAAAAATTTAATCGAATGAGAATTTACTACTTAAAAATATGTTAAATATTTGATTTGACTATAATAATACTAGCAGTTATGTTCACAAATAATAAACAAAAATGAATCGAATTCGCTCAAGAAGACTTGTCTATTATAATTTATATTGTATAGTTCTAATGTAATTATTTCTTTTTGGCTTAATTATTTAATCTAAACGAAAGCAATTCGTTTTTGTTCTTTTCCATGGGTTAGATAAAAGTTAAGTTAGGTTATTATATTAAAATAAAGAAGGTCATGGGATTAGAACACCGCATTTTCTTTTTGTACACGAGCATAGCCGGTTTGCGCCAAAAAAACCTTTATTTTATGCGAAAAAGATTTTAAATTCAAAATATAACTTACGCGTAATGCCTTACGTTTTCAATTAAGTAAAAATTCCTCAAACGTAATATTATGAGCAAAATACGAGTTTCGTGTAAAATCAAAACGATTACACGAATATTCATGGTTAATCGAATTCAAAAGTAAACGTTATCAAATTACTTTAATTAAAAACTCATAACCGTTCGAAATGTCTGATTGAGCTTAAAATATTTTGCTGATTACAAAAAAAAAAAAAATGGTAAAAACATAATGGCGTTTTATTGATATAAAATTTACATTATTGACTCGTAGAGTCTGTATTTATATGGACTAGAAAAAAAATTATAATAATATCCACAAGCTTTTTAAATTGAGTTTCGTTTTTGAAATATTTGTTTACCATTGCCCATTAAGTGGAAATTATTTTAAAGTAAGTTTTATTAAAAATTTACACATTCGAATATACTCGTTTATCATAAAAATCGTATTTCTCTCAAACTTCCAATCTTCAAAAAGCATATCTTTGACAATAACGAGAATTAACGGATTTAGTATCAAGGATTTGTTTTGTAGGAAATTCTCTATATTTCTATTAAAAATGAAAATAATACATTTCCACTTGCTATTCACATAAATACGAAACAAACTCGTTCACAGGTTTAATCTTGGAAGTTGACATTTTTGGATGAGATTTCTTTTTAGGTCCCTTACTAAAATATTAGTAAATGTGACCCCCCTCCCCCCCAAAAAAAAAGAAAGCATCCTATAGTGTACACTACGCTTCGTTTGATTGAAGCAAGTATTTATTAATTCTTTCTTTTCATATAGAGCGATAATTTTTTTCCGATCACTAAAAACGATAATATAATATTGAATTATCCGGTAAGATTTCCAATAACTCATGCTCGATAATACATTTCCGACAACTTTTTCGTATCAAAGGCTTTTTTTTTCTCCTACCACGCGTAATCCGCTGCATAACTTTGTTTATAATTAGTTTTGGAAAAAAAAAAAAAAAAAAATGCCCGAGAAAGACTCTTTACTCGCTCCCCTGTAAGTCACGACGGATTAATGGTCCCGGAACCGTCAGACCCGACGATTACCTGCTCCGACAGTCTGCGGAGGAAAATAATCGAGAGTTCAATATTGCAGTTTCGCGTACCGCAAAATATTGGTGGTTCATAAATTCCCGGAAAAAAACGCCAAACCAAAGTCACATGCTCTGAAAAGTACCGTTTCCGCGAAAATTAATTGCAAGCGACCAAAAAGGACACGAGAATTTATAACGATCCTAAAATGCAAATAAATTCGAGTAGTGCCGCCGCCGCGGGATTTGCCCGGCGAGCGGCGGAGACCACATAATCGCGCGGTCGTGTGATTTAAGTGCTTCGACAACGAATGCACGACGCTCAACACAATCCGGCACTCTGCGGCGGCAAAGCGTTGTGAACAGGTTGTTTATGGAGTTTTGCGAAGCTTTTAACCTTACCGAGATCGCGTTGACAGTTCGGCGAAAAAAAAAAAAATGGATTTTTGATTACGACACGTAAAAAAAGGATTTTCTCGACATCCACAGGCCGCGTAAATCTGGTCTCGTAAATCTGGCGGTGAATTAGATTGGTCCAAAACAGTTTTTATCGCTCGTTATATACCAGGGGTGACCAAATTGTGGGTTTGTCTCTTGTCTTGGTTACCACATGTGGCTCTCATTCTATTTTCGAAAACAATAATAATCTTATTTAATAATATAATATTTTTTTCGTTTTATTCATAACAGTTTTAAATTTTGATTTATATGGCTTTAAGTGTATAAAATTTGAATTTGTATTGACATTGTACAAATATAATTCTATTGTTGATGAGATGATCTATATTTTTTTTATATATTTTATTTTCATGAGTTTCTGATCTGGTTACATTGAAGTATGATCGATTCAGAGTTATTCCTTAAGATGATCTTTAGTTAAATATGAAAATTATTTGCATTTGGTTATTTTCATCATCAATTAAAACGATTTACAAAAAAAATGTCATTCCAAACATTGATTTTAAATTATGTGCAACATGTGCACAATTATTGATGTTTGGGTTCTTCAAAACAGAGATATTCTTACAAAATTCCATAACAGATTATTTTTAAACTTTTTAGACAAAAATTTTAAAAGTTCCATTTCGTGAGTTGCCTTAACTTTTGCAATGAGATTCGATACTGGACATCTGTTTTCAATAACATACACTAAAAATGAATTTAAAAGACCTATTTTTGTTCTTGATGTAATTTTATTTATCCGTGTGGCTCGTGAATATATTCATGTTGGCCACCCTTGTTATATAGGATGTTACACGAAGCTTTGCTCGACGCGAATTAACCTATTTTATAATGCATGGAAATACGTTTTTTTTTTTTTTTTTCATGTCCAATTTAAAGCGTGTTTTAATGTTACTTACGATTTTTGAAAAACAAAATGAATTGTATATTAATATTTATTATCTACGAGTTTTTCATTTTTTCTAAATGGTAACCACTAATTCTAATTTAATATTTTAAAAGAAACATTCATATTTTTTTTTACATTTTTTATTATGACGTATTAATATTTAAAATTAAAATGTAGCAGAGTAGTGAAGGTGAATTTTTGCAAATCCTTTGCTTCTACACTCCACTTATTTCGAAAGATCAACGGTGGTTTTCAGTCAGAATTTTTCTTATGACTGATAAATTGAATGGTAAAACGTCGCGTTTAACATTGCAAACATGTCAATAAAAGCTTTACATTTAAATTTCTTTGACATTCCACTCGCTATATTTTAAGTGATCGGTGTTAAATTATTCGCCTTTTGGTGAATTATTGGTCAATTTTGTATTCAGTAAGATAAATGTAGTTTTTTTTTTTATTTCAGGGTTACACGAAATTTTGGATACATTCCCCCCCCCGTCCCCCGAAAAATTGTCATTTACTTCGACATCGTAAAACCGATACGTTCTCGGTTCCACTACTCAGAATCTAAAACATGATTATGAATTAAAAATTAAATTTATTATCTTAATTACTTTAAGTGGATTGTGATGTTTGGGTTGGGAGTGAAATTAAAAAACAATTGCCTGATGTCGACATATTATCTCGTTGACTCGATGAAATAATTTTATTCGTGTTAAGTATAATGGACGAATTCGGGTAAAACATATTTTATATTTAATACTGTTTTTTTTGACACCATAGAACTGGAGAACAAGTTAAGTAAGATAAATTAGTAAGGGAATTTAACGTTACGTAGTTTGCTTGTTGTAATAATTTGGTCAACCACTCTGTGAAATTAAATACGTTTTTAGATTTTGTTTATTTTCTGTATTGTGTAAAAACAAATGTTTCTTGTTTTTACATAAAATAATAAAGAAAAAAAAAATCATAATAATATTATTGATGATTGATCAAGATTTTTCAAAATATTCCTATTTTAGATCATAAACTAAAGATCTAAAGGTTTTGCTACGATATCTATTCCATTTTTATTGCCTGGAAACATTTTTGTTATTAAAAACATATACGCGGATCAGTTCATTTAAGCCTTAAGGAAATTTTTTCGATGCTGTGAGAGGTCGGGGAATGGTGGCAAGGAAGTATTGAAGTATATAAAAATTTACTCTTACTTATTTTATTATTTGTGAAAAAAAAAAAAAACGATAAATATTATTTATATATTATAAAATATGTGTAGCTGATCGTGCTAACTAAATTTAAAAATGTTTTTAATCTGTTAAATAAGCTCGAAATGGCTTTTAGTATGAGTATAAGTATATTATAAGACTGTATATTATATAAATGTCAAAACTCGGTTTTCAAAAGCATCCGGCAACAAGTTACGACATCAACAGACAATGATTAGTAGATTTGTCACAACGAACGAATTGTTTAAAAGTAGACTGACTTGTATTTGAATTTTTCGTTTAGTATTTTTAATACACCATAATATTTTAATTTCCCATGGCACATTTTACCAGACAGGTTAATTTTAGTTCTATTACTATTTCATAAAATAATAATAATAATAATAATAATAATAATAATAATAATAATAATAATAAATGTCTGCTGTTGAAGATATTATTTAAGCAGCAGATTGAATTAATTTTTACTAAGCAGAGAAAAAATTAAACAATGATGAAAGGAGTTTTAAAATTAATTTAGTAATACGTTAGGTTAATAAAAATTTGTATTTACTGTCGTTGATCGTTAAAATGCATTATTGCTAAAAGTTGTTGAGTTTGGTTATAGCAACGAATTGCTAAGTGATGACTTAAGATCAAATAACTAAACATAAATTTTCATTTTGGAAATCATACTTGATTTTAGTAGGCACTATTAGTTTCCTCTAAGTATTTGACCACTAATGATGTTGTTGCCAAAATTTCCTTTGATGTTTACTGATTTTTTATTTTGGTCAATTGGAGTTTTTGTCGAATCAATGCAATACCGACTTTAGATTAAAATGTTTTCAAATACTATATGTTTCCGAAAAGGCAATTTTGAATGACAAAAAATATTAAATATTAAATTAGGGCGACCAGTAATTTTTTGAAACCAGATTTGCCTCTAAATTGTACTTTAAAGAGGTCATTTTTTGAATTTCTCAATTCTTCAATTTTTTTTTGTGGAAAAAACTACCCAAAATTTGACAAAAACGACTCGGAAACCATCAATTTTTGATCCGATCTATATGAAAATTTAAACATAGATAGAAAATCATATAAGAAAGATTTTGGCGCAAAAAGATTTTAAAAATGTGAAAAAAAATTTTTGGATATTTTTCTAACAATTTTTTTTCTCATTCATTTTTTATATTATTAACTTCCCTCGTTTAGAATCGTTTTATTGAAGAAATGATTTATCGTTTCTTTAAAATTAAATACATCCATCAAGAGAATCCCACCCGTCGTGCGAATATTGTCCAGGCTTTTTCCTGGCAAAGTTTATACTATTAAAAGGTATTTGTGGCGAAGTTTACATGAACTCATTTCATTCTACCAAATGTATAAAGAATATTGTTTTTGTCTTCACTAAATCATAAATAAATAACTCAAAAATTTTTTTACTAAAAATAACAAATTGTTAACCCATCTAAATAAATGAAATAAATGTTTACTGGTCCGAGAAAATATTAAGATGCAACAGTGCCATCGTTTCCTGTCTTTGTGTACGTGTTTATACCGTATTCACGAATTGTATTTCCTAAATTTCAAAATTATAATAATTGGTTTATGTGTAAAAAAAAAAATGAAGTTTCTAAAAATATCAGGTAGTTTGTAACGCTAGAATATACTCGTGATGTTTCCGAGTTTTTTTTTTTTTTTATAATTTCCATTACTTTTTACTAAATTCAAAATAATAATATATGTAAAATGGAAATAATATTCTAAGCACGTGGATCGCACTTTAAGGAAATCGCATTTCAAGGAAAAACTAGTCGAACTTCGTTTACAAGTCGTTCAAAAATAACCCGGAAAATTGAGCGGCATTCAATAAAGTACCGATTCTGAGTGATTATTGGATCGCTTATTTTCTATAACGAGGAAAGCGCAAACGTCAGGGATAACAGTCAGAAGTTGCATTAGTGTTTTATATTATGCTCTCGACAGAGCAGACAGATCGATTTTCTAACGATGGCGAGTTTTAAGACCATATTTTTCAATCCGTGTTCTTCCTGTATTCTGACAATTTCAGAAAAACAGTGCTTATTTCTCAATTGAAATTCGAATATGAGCGTTATAATCACAATTAATAATAATAAAACATGTTGTAATTGTGTGTTTGCGATTAGGTTTTTTACATAGATATTTATTGTTAATGTCCGTCGATTAACAATTTACAATTCGTATTGTACAATACATTTTATTCCTTTACTGCAGGTACGAGTTTACGAATATTGAAATTAACTTCTTGTTCTCGATACTTATATTCTGATTGCGTATACAGGGTGTAACCCAGTGCGATCGGATAAATGCGATAAATTTTGTTCTTTTTAACTTTTGAAAATTATTACTATAGCATTGCGCTATAGCAGTAAAGTATCACTTTTTTTTAAGTTTCTATTTTTTAAATTTGAAATATTTTACTTCAGTTTTAGAAAAAAAATCAAAATAACCATTTTGTATAAACCTGATTTTTATAAAAAATGTTGGTGCTTAAATCACTAATAAATGTTAATCCGTTCATTTTCTATGATTTTTGTAAGTTTGCGAGTAATTTAATAATGTTATCGAATACGCCGTAATAATAAATTGTAAAATATGATTATGTCAATTAATGGTGATTTTATGACTAATTTGACAATATTATTAAATGAATGATTAACTTGAAAAATTGTAGAAAATCAACAGAATAACCTTTATTATAATTTATTCATTCAGTTTAGTCGATTTTTTTTAATTTTCTTACTCAATTTAAATATGTTTGGACACTTACAATTACATATTTTTAAATTTGTCATTTTTTACAATTTTTAGGTCATTAAAGCATTTTTTTGGGGTCATTTTTGGTACTTTTTTAGGTCATCAACATCTTATCTCTAATTATTAATATTATTAACCGTTCGTGTAGTGTCGAAAACTTGTGATAATCAACTCACGGTCACGAACTAAGATAATAATAAGAGGAAAAAAGAAAAGGAATAAGCAGGTATAGAATTCTTGCATTAAGTATTTGGCAATAAAGAATACAATAATACAATGTCTCGTTATTTGAATTCCAAGTCTGTGAGATAGTATTTTGTCGACACGTAATTTTGGTAAGACTTTTAATTAGACGCGATGCGTATAGTAACTTAAGAAACTTGTTGCCGATCAATATAAGTATTTTTTTTTTCTTTTTGTTCGATTTTATTTTTAAGTTTTAAATACTGTAAATATTTTCTGAATAAATAAGAATGCTCAGTCAACTATACAATTAAAAAATAGTTCAGAAGATAAATTGTTAAAAAAATAAAACGTCGAAGTTAGTTCGAGGATATTTTATTTTTTTCTGCACAAAGTCAGCATATAACGGTGATTTGCTGCCTTTACTTTGCTTTATTTAATTATTACTTCCAGTCTCATAAAATAACAACAGATTTGTATACATTAAAATAACAGTACTGATTGTATATATATTTTATATTTTTTTTATTGACTCTCACCCAATTATATAGCAGTTCCTTATGAAAAAAGCTCTTCAAAATGAATGCTCTATTATATAATTTTTAAAGGTCTCTCAAGGGTCTAGAAAAATTAAATTCAAAGACAATTAATATATATATATATATATGTATATTAATTTCAAGTTCAACTTGATTACAAAATATGAGAAACATTTTGGTAAAAAAAAAAAAAAAAATGATTTTAACGTGTTGAACGAATTTCTTTTTAATATTAGGAATATCGAAAAAGATTAACTTGCTTAATTATTATCAAAAAGAGTTATTTTAAATGCGTAAAATGATTCATTATAAAACCTAAAGACATAATACTGGAAGGTAAATCGAGCTTTTGTCACTTCGTCACTTCACCATATATGAAATGTGAACTTTAATTATTTCTAGACACTTTGAGCTATCATTAAATGTTATGCAATTAAGTTCAAATTTAGAGGAACATTTTTTCATAAAAAACTCCTATTAAATCAGGCGAAAAAATAAAAGTTATAAATTGTCAGTCTAGTTCGATAAACACTCAAAAGAGTGTATTGCATTAACAGGTCATGAATCCGAAATTTCCAGATCGAATAACGAAATAAATTACATTGTTTTCAAATAACTGCGAGTGAAATTACCAAAAAAAGAAAAATACGAAAATAATAATGTTGGAAAGTGTTCTCCCTTCATCTCCTTATTTCTCAGATGAAAATTGACGGGAGATATAAAGTACCTCAGTAAGCAAATTTGACAGGCATATATTTATTATTAATAATGGTCAGATTAGGTAGAATATTCTCTTGAATGAAAAATATACCGTAACTATAGATAACATTAAGTTTCTGATATTAAAAAAAAGTGCTTATAAAAATTTTGAATTACTTATACATATTATATAATATCTGATTTCAATTTCAAAAGTTAATTATATCTAAAAGATTGTAAAAGATACAAAATTTACATATCATTTCGATCCCAAAATAAAAAAAAGCAGAGTAAAGTAAAGTAAAGGCAAGAAACCCTGGCATACTTCGCGCCACAGATATTTTTCGCTCTTCGGGTTAGATACTCTTGGTGAGTCGTGGAATTTTAAAGAAACGATAAATCATTTCTTCAATAAAACGATTCTAAACGAAAGAAGTTAATAATATAAAGAACAGTAATAGTTGTCACTTTCAACACACTCACCAAAAGTATCTGACCCAAAGATCGAAGAATATCCGTAGTGCGAAGTATGTCCAGCTTTCTTGTCTATACTTTACTTTACTTTACTTTTTTTGTATCTAATATATAAAGGGAAAAAAATAAATGAGAAGAAAAAATGTTAGAAAAATGTCCAAATTTTTTTTCACATTTTCAAAATTTTCTTATGCCAAAATCTTTCTCATATTATTGATTATTTATGTTTAAATTTTCGTAAAGTTTGGATAAAAAAATTATGGTTTCCGAGTCTTTTTTGTAAAATTTTGGGTAGTTTTTTCTAAAACAAAAAAAAATTGAAGAATTGAGAAATTTAAAAAATGATCTCTTTAAAGTATCAACTAGAAACAAATTCAGTTTCAAAAAGTTACTGATCAAAACTTTTGGCCAAGTAGATCTATACGAAAAAGTGTATACAGACAAAAAAAATCATCATTGTAAAAATACCAGCTTCTTCACTTCGTTCAGAATCTAAAAGTATAGTAAAGATAAGTAAAATAAAGTATAAGCAAGAAAGCCAGTCATACTTCACACCAAGGGTATTCTTCACTCCTCAGGTTTGATATTCATAGTGGGTGTGTTTAATTTTCAAGAAACGACATATCATTTCTCCAATAATACGATTCCGAGCGAAGTATGTTAATAATATAAAGAACAATAATAATCATTATTTTCAACATACCCTTCAAGAATATCTGATCCATGGAGCCAAGAATACCCATGGTGTAAATTACATCTGGCTTTGTTGTCTATAGTTTACTTATCTTTGCTTTATTTTACTTAACTTACCTTTGATTTACATTACTTTACTTCAATTTACTTCACTTTACTTTATTTTACTTTACATTACTTTAGGTACTTAACACGACACATATTTGGGTCGTGATCTATAGTTTGGAGTACGTAGAAGGACATGTCGTGAAATTTTGTGACAAATCGAATAGCAATTAGCGTGACGTTGAATCGGAATTCAAGGGCTGGGATTTTAATGCCTTTAAAAATCGCTAAAAATGCTCTTATAAAAATGCAAAAATTACCTAAAAAATTTAAAAAATGCACTAAAAAAATGTCTTCTACATTTATTTATAATAGCTTAAAATTCAAAAAATTATATGACTGGTGTGAGGGTATCGTTGGGCGTCTTTATCGATTTTAATGTTCTAGGCTTCTAGCATATCGCTATGCTGGCAGGCAAGATAAGAATTTATATAATGTATAAGAATTGTGGATAAGATATTATTTAATCTATTGTTAGCGTATAAAATAAATCCCATATTATATGTTAATAACAAAATTTTGAATTTGAATTTTTGGCCAAAAATGACGTAAAAACCTATAAAACGCCCTAAAAAACGATAAAAATTACCGTAAAATCAAATATTGTCAAAAAATGCAAAATACAATTTCTTATTCTAATTGAAAAACACCTAAAACCTATTTTATAAACAAAACGAGCATCGCACAGAAAGTTTCGGAAAACAATGCAAAGTGCATCTAAATCCAGCGGCGTCATTTGGGGGGTGGCACGAGTATGCATTTGCACTACTCTAGATTTTGAAATAGCTAATATGGGCCGGTTCAAACACATTATCCGAATATCCAATAAAAATTAACATACACGGATACGAATCATATTGTTATCCTTTATAGACTCATAGAACTAAAAAAGATCAAATCATTCTTTGTTCTTATCAAATCTTTCAGTCAGTGTTTTTCGTTAAGTTATATCTTGAGAGAAAATTACGGCAACTATTGTATAGTTGTTGGAACGGTCAATATTTTTGCCCTATACCTTAGAAAATACTGAAATGACGCCTCTTCGACGAAATCCCGGCCCTAACTACACCGGAACGGTTTTTCGTTTTAGCGTGCAACATACTCATGGCGGGATTGACCGAAGTCTATACGTTGAGAAATTACGGGAAACCGGTGAATTGCAGTCTGACAATGTTGTATCCGGCACAGGTGAAAATACTCGCGTTGGGCGTCGGTCTGGAACACGGACAGAAGAGAACGTTGACGGAACACGAAACCGGAACGATCCATAAGGTAAAAACGTCGTTTTGTTCCGGCGATAACTGCTGTCCGTACGAAAAACATAATGTTGTTAATAATTCGTGTGTTGTGTGTCGTTAACAGTGTGACAAGCGAGGATTGCCAGATTTCGTGCAAGTCGGTGGTGGAGACGGTCTGAGTCAGTTGTCCGTCGTGGATGCGATTTGTGGCACGAATTCCGAACCAGGTCAGTAAACGAACTGTGCTCTGTCTTAGTGCAGACGCGTTACTATTAGTGAGACTAAATTTTTTGCTAAAGTGAGAAATCATCCCCCACGTACAGCGATGGATTTAGGGTAGGGGCCGATTGTAGGTGCTTTGCACCCTCAAAATAGTTTTTAGTATCCCAATATTTTTTTTTTTTTTTTTTTGAGCTCCTTCAAAACGGGTTAATCTAAATGGACGTTTAGTCATCGATGAAAATTACAGTACTTAAAATAGTTTTTAATGTAATAAAAACTATGAATGAAAATTTTTTTTTTATTTAGTTATTGATTTTGAAGGAGTGAGATACTACCGGTATGTTTAGTGAAAAATGTAAAATTTTATTTTTCAGTTATTAATTATAATTACTCTTCAAAAACTAGATGTTTAATTTAAATAGTAGTTAGTGTCTAACTAAGCCGTTATGTACATTTGTATTAATTGTTTTGCAATGGGGTTTAGCACCCCTTAGTTTTTTTCTAAATCCACCACTGCGATGGTGACGCACAGTTGTCGAAATTTCAAGAATATAGCTGGACCAAATCGATAATGTTATTAACCTTTTACTTATTTTTTAACTTATACTTAAAACATTGATATTGAACAATGACAATAATTATTTTAATACAAAAATATCCTGGCATAATTGAATATACGTTGGTCTCAAAATTCTGAAAAATTTGCTTAAGTATTGATCTGTCACTTAACACAGTGGTTCTCAACCTTTTATATACAGCGACACCCTAATTTAAATTCATAAAAATGGCGACACACTTAATTCAATTATTGTGTTTTTGAAAAATAATAATTATCATCTATGTAAATTATTTCACCTTTACGTGTTAACATTAAATTAAAAAAAAGAACCGGATTTACTTAGCATCACGGGTATTCTTCGATCCTTGGATGGGACACTATTGGTGTGTGTATTGAAATTTAAAGAAACGATAAATTATTTCTTCAATAAAACGATTCTGGGTAAAGCTTCAGTTTATTCGATACAATTTTACTTTAAAGTTATAAAGTTTATTTTTGTAACAAAAATTATTTATTTGTTACCCATCTAGTTTTATTATTCCACTATTAACTGAAAAATGAGAAAAGAAAAAAAAATATGAGAAAAAAGTGTTATTACTCATATTATTGTCTATTTGGTATTTATCTAAAAATTTCATGAAATTTGAATAAAAAAAAAAAGTTTTAAAGTCATTTTTGATAAATTTTATCTAGTTTTCCCAAAATTTTGGAAAAATATTGAGAATTTTTAAAAATGACCTTTCAAAAGTACCACCTAGAGGTAAATTTTGATTCTGAAAGATTCTGTTCATTTTTTTTGGACAAGTATTTCTATACAAAACGTGTTTACAGATAAAAATAAATAAAAACATCATTGTAAAAACACTAGCTTCTTCGCTCTATCCAGAATTTAAAATTATAAATTTATATAGATAAAGATTTATATTTTCATACAAAAATTTAGTGAGATATTTGTGATATGGTGTTATATGAACCTTTCTTTATAGTATAAGTTTTATATAGTTTACACTCTAAATTATAAATAAACAATTTTTTGGTGACACACCTAACTGCAGTAATACGCGACACACTAGAGCACATCTGACTTAACATGGTAATATGACAACATTCAATATTACAGATTATATTTAATATGTTAATATTTTGGTAAAACCGATTATTGTATATGTAAATAATATATAATATTTTAGGCTAATAAACTTAATAGAGAAATCCATAAAAAATATTTCCTATTTTTTGTCTCGTTTAATGATTTTGTTCAGTTATTTTTAAAATCTCGCGCACAGTGTGGCAATTTTTTACCTTATCATAATTGTATGTGGAAGTTTTTATATTTAGCTTTATTTTCCATTTTAAATTGTACCTTATTGGTGTAATAATATACTATACAATATACATGTACACGCAGTTGTTATGATGGATATAAAGATATATTGTGTCCATTTAGACAGTATGTAAAATTTTCATTGAATATGTATTCAAATATTCCCTACATAAGTTTATTTAGGGTTTTATAAAGAACTAAAAGTTACACGTAGTCGATAATTACTGATACAGTATCTCTAAAAGGTGTCATTTCGATTTTTTCTATGAAAAAATTTGTTACTGGCAAAAACTTTGATTCTAAGAGAAGGAGATAATAAAATTAGAATTTGAATACGTTTTGTGTGAAAACGTCTCTTATTTTTCATAATTAGAGCTGGAATTTTTTTCGGTTAATCGGTTATTAATAATCGAAAAGTGAATAAAATTATTTTTTTTAATTTTTTTTTATTGTTAAATAATAATTGATTAATAGACAATAAACATAAAATCGAAAATAATCGAACAATTTAAATAATCGTAATCGAAAATAAACGTGCAGTTTAAATAGCCACCTAATTTAAAATAATCATAATATTATGATATTATTAAGCATCATTGCAATGATTTATCTATAATTTTGAGATAATACCCATATACCTATATTTCTTTAATCATAATAGTTGTTTTTATAAAACTCGGATTAGCAGAAACTCCATTTGTTTAGTTCTGAACGATATTCCAGTTGATCCTTCGTTAACAATTTTGTCATTAATTTTGCGGTCACCCTCTTCACACCCGTTTCATCCATTAAACGTGAAATATGAGAACCAATTGATACACGAATTTATTGTTTACTTTCTTAACAGTCAATGGTCGGTAATTTATATTTTTTTCTCCAATACTAGCAATAATTTAATCTGTGTTCGGTGTTGACGGACGCCCAAAATGATGGTCATCTTCAATGGATGGACACAACATCTTTTAAAATTTCTAGACTGGTCAAAAGTTACATAGGAACTTAATGAAACATTACAAAAAGCATATTTTATCAATTCAATAACTGTCATAGCAGTTTAACGATTTTAAAATGAAATCACATCGAAAAAAAAACAAAAATATTCATTGTAAAATCGTCGATTTCTACAATATGCCTAACATTGAAAGCGCACTGACAATGATTGATTTGAGATAACAACCAATATTACACACTTGAATACTGGAAATTATCTCTAGTTTATTTATGTATAATTTATTATATCAATGATAACATTAAAAGTTTTATTTTTAATTTTAGTCCCGGTATTATTCGAACACGCCTCGTATTATCGATTTTTTAATTATTAACGATTATTCAAGTATAAAAATCGATTATTTGATTGCCAACTATTTTCCACTATTCAATGAGTAACGACTAATCGTTGATAATCGACTGTATAACAATAGTCGATTAACAATTGAATGCCCAGCACTAGTTATAACCAAACAATTTTTAATTTAAATCAGAAGAAGACAAAAACGTGTTTACACTTTTAACTTTTTTTGGGGGGCGGAAACCGTAGCTTCTTTAAACTATAACGAATTTAAAATATTTTCTAACTCGTTAGGATGTTTTATTCGAGATAATAATTATAAATAAGTAGGAAAATATACATCAAATTTTGCACTCTACGCGTAAGTGTACGAATATTGCCTATACGGAACGCCGATAGTAGATATGTGTAAACGTAAAATGTATTTTGTATGATACAATATTATTAATTTTAGATTCTGAACGAAGTGAAGAAGCTAGTGTTTTTACAATGATGTTTATTTTTTTTATTATTTTTTTTTTCTGTGTACAACTTTTCGTATAGCAATACTTGTCCAAAAGTTTCGATCAATAACTTTTTGAAACCCGATTCGCCTCTGGATTGTACTTTAGAGAGGACATTTTTTGAATTTATCAATTCTTCAATATTTTTTTTTGGAAAAAATTACCCGAAATTTGACAAAAACGACTCGAAAACCATAATTTTTTGATCAGAATTTTATGAAAATTTAAACATAGATAGAAAATCCTATAAAAAAGATTTTGGCGCGAGAAAATTTTGAAAATGTGAAAAAATATTTTGGACATTTTTTTTAATACATATTATATATATTTTTTTTGTATTCTAGAAAATGTGGTCGAGACAATCATGTGCGGCGTGACCACGGTGAGACT
>JAIPRM010000761.1:0-13557 GCA_025469315.1 Stegophylla sp. TES_Ste_2020 | reverse complement strand
CTTCAATATTTTTTTTTGGAAAAAATTACCCGAAATTTGACAAAAACGACTCGAAAACCATAATTTTTTGATCAGAATTTTATGAAAATTTAAACATAGATAGAAAATCCTATAAAAAAGATTTTGGCGCGAGAAAATTTTGAAAATGTGAAAAAATATTTTGGACATTTTTTTTAATACATATTATATATATTTATTTTATATTCTAGAAAATGTGGTCGAGACAATCATGTGCGGCGTGACCACGGTGAGACTCGTGTCGAGCGGTCAATTCCACAACGCCGTGACCGTGGCCGTTACACCGCCCGACGTCGAAGCCACACCGACGTTAGTGTGCGAACAGTAGATGAAGAGCAGATTGTTGTGTTTAAGAAAATATTTAAAAAAATAAATTAAGAAAAAAAAAAAAAAAACCCCGACAAAGTCAGCAGAAATCCCCCTCCTTCAGAAACAACGGACGAAAATTCATTGTTCGTTCATTTTTGTTTTTTTATAAATATATAGATCAGTACCTCTACACAATGTGTAGATAGAAGAAAAATAAATAAAACCAAAGCCTTAGCGTTCAACATTCATAAATTATATTCATAAGTTTTTTTCTTTTATAGTAATGTTTATACATATATATATATATATATATACACACACACACATACGTACAAACACGCGCACACGTGTGTAGACACACAGACACTCATATCATATGTATATTTATACGTATAATACACGCGCGCGTGTGCGCGTGCCCATGTGTGGGTGTAAGTACGTAATATATACATGTATATATATATGTATTATCTACACAGTATACGTTCGCGCCGGACAGAAACAGATAATAATAATAATAATAATGATAGTAAATTATAATATTATACTTCTTACATACAATAATAAATAACACTAATAATAATAATAATTAAATATTAACAACGACGATATGCACGCGTAATAGTTTGATATGTTTATGTTACGATAATAATATGTAAATGATAGTATTATACCAACATAATTATAATATTGTGTATGTGTGTGTTTGTTGTGTTGTAAAATCTAATAAAATGAAAAAAAAAAAACAAAATGAAAGACAATTAAAATAACGATGTCGAAATATATAATATGGTAAATTGTATACAATGATAACCAAGAATATAATTATAATTAAAACATAACACAATTTATGATCTTCAGTGTTGGGGTGGTGTAATGAATCAAAATCACTTTTAAAAGTATCTAACACGCTGATTAAGTTGAATTAACAATTTTTGAATGAGTAATGTGATGAAAAGTGATTTTAATATAAATAGGTAATGTGGGATTACTAGGGAGTTTTCATTGATGTAAATAGTATTTTTTCATGAAGTTTTGAAATTAATATTTCTTTCCTAGTACATAATTCGTTTCTTGTTTTTATGTATCTATAACATAATTTAAAAAACGAAAATTTTATTTTAGTGTAATTTTTTAACATTCAAAAGATAATTTTTGTGTTATGCGGCCAATTTTTATATATTTTAAAAATATGGGTGAATTTAGAAAAAAATGTCTCTATCAGTATCAAAAAAGTTTTAAAAATTATTTATTTTACTTTGAAATATTTGGATTTAGAATTCTCACGATTAATGATACATAATATAATTCCAATATTTTTTTAAACAATAGCTGCAATTTTTTTTTTTTTACAAATTCAAAACCGTTTTTTTAATACGTTAATATCCACTCCTTAGTGATTACGATTTATGACTGTTATTTATTTATGTACGGTAAAATATAATTTATAAGTAGTTGAGGTACGCCTATGCGGACAGCTGAATATTGAACAAATGATAATGTATCTTTTACATGAAAGCTCCAGTTCTAAATCGCATTACATTTATCAAATGTTACGGGTTACGCGCAATAAAAGTAACTTACGTCCCAACACTGGTAATCATTTTTTATACATACAAAATATGTAATATGAAGCCGATCAGAGTTGTAAGAACTATACCCACTATATAAATTGTGTATAAAAATAGGTCTAAGTTTAACGCGTGGTGACGTACAAGATTTTCCAACAATATATTATATTATTTGTCCTATAGAAATTATAATAATAATAATAATAATAATAATAATATAATATCAATACGATTTTTCTTCATTAAATAATAATAATAATAATAAGTATAATAATATATAATAGCGCGCGACGACATTGTTCTCATAATAATAGAGTTACCATATAGATAATATAACAGAAGACGGCAGAACGAAAATAATAAACGCATTATTCTATTTCCTATATTCGTTACATATAAACTCGTATTATGGTTATATTATGATAGTTTTCGATAAGTTATCAATTGTTATAATAATGATTAGAGTATATATTTTTTTTTTTTTATGGTTTTTTTAAATGATTATTATTCGTCTAAAATCGCAGTCTGGTTAATTGACATAAAATACACGTACGATTTGTTTTGCCTTTATGATAATATATTTTATATTCTATCGGCTACAAGACAGTGTGTATGTGTTTGTGTGTGCCTAAGTGGATGTGAGTGTGTGTGTGTGCAGTCTGCGCGTAAGAAATCCGGTATATTTATAAAATTAGCTCGTCCACTATAAAAAATAATGATAATAAATATATATATATATGTTAGGTTAGGTATATATATGTTCGTATAAATGGTAACCGAATTGACGACAGGCAAATACATTTTTTTTTTTTTTTTTTTGTAAAATTATAGTTAGGCCATTAGCATAGCAGCTATTCAGCGTTTTTATATATATATTATTTATTAATATTAATGCGCTAGGCATTATATAACTCTTTTTTTTTTTTTTTTTCTTAAATCTATCGCTTAAAAACTATACATTCAACTTATTCTCTAGACAGGTAACCGTAGGTTTTTAATTTTTTGCTTAACAATATACATTTATTTTTTAATTTTTAAATATAATGCGCGTTCTTTAAAAATATAATTTATGTTTAATACGTGTAGTGTGTGTTTGTGACCTGCAACAACGACGATAATAGCAGCACGTCGCATGAGCGAATACGTTTATGCCAAAATTGCGTTGTCGAAGTGTTTGCGAGATTAGGTAATAATGGTAATGTAAGTGCGCGAAAAGAGGAGCATAACTCGCAACAATCGAAAGGATTGTATAAGAGAAATAAAAAATTGCACTACGAATTTCAACACGGACTTGTGTTACGGTCAACTATACGGATCGGTCAAAGACACAGATGTAAGGGCGTCATATAAAAATACACACAACCCTCCTCCCCCGTCCCTCGAAGAGCCCCAGACCAACGTCGGTTATCGTTACCACGGTGATATAGTGGTCGCGACATTCTGTTACCATTGGTTATCATAGTGAAATGTCCAAAAGTACGTACATGAATCGCAGAAATAACGACTGTACTGTATTTAAAAAATTCAAGATGAAAACACTAGTCGATAGGGTTTTAGTGTATTTTAATACTGATGTAGGTACGCAAATACTATAAATATTATAAAGTCAGTTTTTTTTATAAGTCACTTTGAGTTACTAAAAATTTTTATAAATAAAAATCATGCAAGTGATAATGTACGTAGGAGGTAGCTGTCAAAGCTACCGAGTAATAATTCGTTTGCAGTGTTGAACTACTGACGAAAGAATATTTTGGATTCTCAGCGAAGCGCGAATGAATCTTGTCGGTATACCGTGTATAAATATATTTTTAGTCAAAGAATGTATTGTGACTACTAATTGTCTAATAAATTGAAAACTGACAATGATTGATAAAGGATAAGTGCAAATCACTGTTAACCATATTACTGAATCGTATAATTTTACCACTCCGGTTTTTCCGGGGCTCTCCAAGCTCTCGTTATTCACCGAATAACCTATCCTTCGGTCGAAACGAACCACTAAAAGTAAAATATATTTAGAATCGCTATATAAAAATTTGTGTTAGTACTTACAAACTATTTTTATATGACCTTCGATTCTCATGTTTTGAAAATAAATCGAACGACGGTAAGTACGTAAATGTTATAAAATAATATAATAAGGACTCACGGTTGCAAATGTAAAGCTAATAATAATGATCAAGTTGTTCCGTTATCAAAAAACAACTTGGGTAAATTGACAGTATTGATTATCGGTAGGTAAGTAATAAAAATTGATTGAGTTCTATATAAAGTATAGAGCGAGGACAAGAACCTTAATAATTTATCGGGTTCTGGTCCTGATTTATATTTATATATAAATGTTTTTCGATTCTTAAATAATGAATAATATAAGCAATAGAAATTTTGTTCCGGTTAAAAAAAATTAAAAAAGTTTTATTACTTTAATTTACACAGAGAATGCATACCACCAGTGATCAATGCGAATTTTAATCGTCATGTTTTAAAATAATTAATCAAATTAAAAGAGTCCTAATTTCATGAAATAAGAAATAGAAATTCCGATAAGGGTTCAGTTTCTAAATTTTCTTTGAAAAACTGGTTATAATATACAAACCGTTGACGTCATACGAAACATGTGCATTCTCAACGTGTGCTCCTCTGTTGTTTAAACTGTTATTTTTTTATGCTTGGGGTTAATCGTACAGAATGCTTATGCAATAATAATAATAGTAATGATATGTTTTTTTATGAGACAGAACTGATAAGCTTTAATGTTTATAAGAACAATAGTGTATACTCGACGATTAGAACGCTTTTTAATTGTCTAAAAGAAAAAAGACAAAAAAATATATATATATAAACAACAGTCACTTAAGCCCTCTCGATATACCTTCAAAAAAGTATTAAAATATTACAATATCGATAAAAAATTTTTATATTCCAACATTTCTAATAATAATATAACATCGTCTGTTCGATTCGAGCACTTTAACCAGTTGTTCGACGACAGTCGCCCTCAAATTGCTTTGTACTTGTTCGGCAACAGTTAGTTGATACATAGTATAATATTATAATAATATAATATATAATAATTTTGATAAAATTTCGATTGTTATTACAGCGCGTTTCTAAAAAGTCCATTTCCATCGTTTGGGTATAAAAATATGAAAAAAAAAAAAAAAAACGATCACCAAATAATCGACTATCTTTAGACAGCACGTTTAAAGATACGTCAACGATCCTATCTAGGTTATACAAAAAGGTCATATTCTCAAGCCTTTTACACACGCGCGTACATATAAATGTAATTGAGCTATATATCATAAAGTTTACTTATATAGTTGACATTTAAATCAATATTATTAAAGAGCTAAGATTGTCTGCATGTTGATATTGTGATCCCAGTGTGTCATTGGACGAAATGGATTTGAGTTTAAAGAACGTGCGATGAAACACTAAAATTTATGATAATACTATTATGTATTTTATGCGTACGATTTGCTCGTCTATTCGTACGTTATAAATTTACTATAAATAATATTATGTGAACGGATAATAATTTTACTTAGAAGACATCGCTAATATTATTTTATTATTTTAAATCATATTATTTATTCTATTATACTCGCAGGGGTTCCCCCACATTTTATGGGCTCGATTTCTTTTCCGTTTGTAAGTTTGGAACGGATGATAAAAAGCTTTTTTTATTATAAATATTATTATCATTATTATTATTATTAGTATTATTAGTATTTAGTTTTAGTATTATATCGTTATATACTCTAAGTAATAACACCCGCGACAAATCACGTCGTTAATCCTAAAAAAATTTTATCAAACGTTTTTTTTTTTTTTTTTTTTTTTTTTTTTTAGATTCAATTTAGTAGTTGTATCTAAGTTTTTTTTTTATTTTTATTTTAATGATATGTGTGTTTTGATATGTATATATTTTTTTAATATTTCGCAGCCTATATATGGGTGCTCGGTATCAGCGTCCGAAGCAACTTCGGCACCCGTTGTTTGGCCGTCGCGTATTGAAGTTTTTGTCTTCACGTGGTTTTTTGATTTTTAGTTTATTAGTTTTTGTTAGCGTGTTTTTTTTTTTTTTTTTTTTTTATTAGTTTTCATCTCTCATTCAGAACGAACCGAGTGTCGGCAGAATAAAGATAAACACGACGTAGAAGACTTTGTGGTCGGCAGCAGACGAATCGGCGAACGTACAGTTATCGTTGGTCGTAGACAATAGATCCGGATGGTCTTGACAGGTGCTTTGACTGCTACTCTCTTTTAAAGCCGGTGCTAAACACAAAACACGTTATATTAATATCACATAAAATATTTTGATACCCTTTGTTACGGACTCAAGGGAGGTTTGGAAGATTAGGTAATCCACAGTTCTTTATCTTTATATTATTAAATGTGGTCCCAATTTAAACTGAACAAGAAGGCACATATTATGTTTGAAAAGAAAATTAAGAATTAAAATAATTTAGTGATTGTACAGAGACTTATCTCCGGGCTCTTATTAGCGCATAGGCACTATAGGCACTGTGCCTAGGGTCTACAAAAATATTTGGGCCAACGAACATTATTGGAATACTATTTTTTTTTTTTTTTTTTGTATATATTATGTTTGCGCAATAGTCAACAAGTACATATTATATAAAATATTTTTTTTGTGAATATGTATAGTGTAATAATGTTATAATAATGTTAAACAATAATTTATAAACATAAATAGTTTTGATCAAATTTGTAGGTCAAATGAATCCAAAAAATTCAAACATTTTATG
This sequence comes from Stegophylla sp. TES_Ste_2020, assembly GCA_025469315.1. Classification (NCBI taxonomy): domain Eukaryota; kingdom Metazoa; phylum Arthropoda; class Insecta; order Hemiptera; family Aphididae; genus Stegophylla; species Stegophylla sp. TES_Ste_2020. The sequence goes on along the minus strand of JAIPRM010000761.1, from coordinate 6,884 downwards.
TTATAATTGACAAACTTATAGTGGAAAAGGAAAATCGAAAAAAATCATATTTAAAATTAGATGAAAAATTAAATTTTTTTAACAAACCAGAACCTAAATGACGAAGAAGTAAGATTACAAGCAATAAAGTTAGTTGAAGCTTATCCATCAGATATAGAAGCCGCTTTGTTAATGAGTTTTTAATTTTTAAAAACTTTCGAGAAACTAGAATGTCTGTCAATGAAATGCTAATGAAGCAGACAAATACCAAAATGGTGACATGTTTCCCTAATGTAAATATCGCTTTCAAAATATATTTATCGATATTTGGAACATCGTGTGTAGGTGAAAGATCGTTCTCAGCTTAGAAGAGGGTGAAAAATTGGCAATGATCAACTTCTGGGCAAAACAAATTATCATCATTATCATTACTTGCAATTGAATATGAGTTGCTCCAAGAAACCAACACCGAAGATTTTTCATCATTGAAACATTTTTCAACGAAAAATGTCGTAAAGAAATTTTGTATATAGTTATATAGGGTTTCAATTATTTTGTTTTACTTAATTATTAAATATCATTTGAATAGAATAATTTACAGTTTATACACAATAAGTAATTTACATTTAAAGAAAATATAAATATTATAGAAGATTGTGATTTCACTTGTTTATGTTTGACTTTAGAATTTTACTCAATATAAAAAAAAAAAAAGTTCCTAGGGCCTACGATAATGTTAATGCGAGTTTTATGCTTATCTCGAGTTTTAACGATAGAGCGTTTCTATATAAGAAGACAATTGAATCATGAGTGGAAAAACAGTTGTAACTAGATAGAAGTCCGTTTTTTTTTTTGTCATCCGAAATTTAACTTCTAATGGAGGGCTTTGAATCTCAATCGAAAGTTGTATAGAACCAGTATAAATACGATAAGCATAGATTAATTACTTATTTTAACCACAAAACCCTTAGATATAAAAAAAAAATTCCAACAATTATTCAACAAATGATTTCGATGTTGTATAGTGAATAATAGAAATGTGGTTTAAAAAAAAAAAAACGAAATATTTTCGACTCTGGTTAATTTTTGAAAAAATTGATGCTTATCAAATATTTAAATTAAAAAAGAAAAAGTTTCATAAAATGCCTAACCTAACATGCCGTGTGAGCTGGTATATTTAATCACATTATTAAAATCCCGAGCACGCAATTAAATTTATAATGGAAAGCACAATTTTTTGGGCAGAGGCAGTGGTAAATATACTTAAGTAGAAGATACACTGTTGCACACCACTGACGTGAAGTTAACGGTGGCAATATTGATGTTACCCGTCTACATATTTTTAGCATTGAAACTGTGTATAATATACGTGATATGCGAAGATGACGTACCGATTTTCGGGAAAAATCCATTCCAAAATTGACACTCTGTAGCCCTGGGTCCATAACCTACATCCAGTTTGGCAGCATTCCACACGTGGTATATCGGTTTTGATTCGTTGTACAATGGCCACTCTATATCAACCGAAGCAGGTGTTCTGAAAATAATGAATGAATGTTTATGTCCAAATTATAACATAAGACTAGTTTTTGAAACATAAAATGACCTTAGTGTCATTTTCAAAATCTTTTACTACACAAAGATATCTAAATTACGTAATTTCAAATGGATTTATTTAGTATGCTTCATATTTAAACTATTATTTTTTTTTTTTTTTAATTTTAATTGATAAAATAACAAAATAAAATAAATTCAGTTTTCTTGATTCTTTAACCGTGAAATAAGTCGAGAACATCTTCGGGATCAGTATACACTTATCCATGGACGGCTAACAATGTTAACCCATTAAGGCGGTTTAATAAATTGCATTAAAATAACGTCATTCTATTCGTTATTTCACCCTCATATCAGTCAACTAGTTTCCCTCGAATAGAATTTCAGTCTAATGAATACGCAAATAAAATTAAATATACGACAAATATCCGGGAAAACAAATTCACAACATTAGCGTAAATTATATTCATGTCTGTTTTAGGAAACGAATATTATTTAGTGTCTGTTATTTTGACGGCGACATTCTAAGTTAAGCAATAACAGTTTAATCTGTTATATTATTATTAATGTGAAAAATTATAACGAGTCAAAAAATAATTCATCAGTTCACCACTAAATATCAGTTAAAAATGGTAATTCTTGCTCATATTCATTATTTAGGATACGAAAAAAAAAAAAAAAAAAAAAAATTGCAATGGAAAATCCATTCCCCTCTCAAAAACGCTCGTAATTCAACTCGTAAATATTTATAATAATAAATACATCTTAATTTCCTCTTACAGCAACGTTCCTTTTTTTATTAGTCGGCAGCACTCTGTTGTATATATTTACCGATATAAAATAGTAAGCAATTTAAAAAAACCGAACACACTTCGCATCACGGGTATTCTTTGGTCTTCGAATGAGATATTCTTGGTAGGTATGTTGAATTAAAAAAAAAAAAAAAAAGAAAGACAAATCATTTCTTTGATAAAACGATTCTGAGTTATTCAATTAATTAAATGGAATTATTATAATTGTGAAATTAGTAGAGAGCATGTTTAATAATTTAATAATAAAATATCAATATATTATATTTTATTATATTTTGCTATGTATGAAATATAAGTAGACTTTTATTTTATTAGTAGTCTTAGAAAAATAACATATATTTTTTTTTTAAATAATAATTTGTATAAAATTACGACAAAACAAGCCGAGAAAGCATGGTAAATTTGAAAGTAATAATTTAGTTTTATGCAGCGAAGTGAGTTTTGAGATTTGATTGGGTTAGATATTTGGAAAAAAAAAAAATGACGTACGTATAACCGAGAAATATTCTGCCTGACACACAATCGCGTGTAACACCAAATTACTATCGAACAGCAAAGCTGAAGGGAAATTAAACAATGGCTGATAATTAATCAAAACACGTTCCTTGAACGCAGAGAATACGCGAAAGTTCTATTATAATATCCATTACAAGAACTATAACTACATATACGACGTCATAGGCGTGCGCAGATATTAACTGGCCTGGTGTGTGCACAAAGAACACGCCGTGAATACATGGTATAAATGCGATATTATTATGTATTCATAAACCATAAGTTATTGACAACATAATAACAGTCGATTTATACCAATGTGAACACTGAGATTGGTTACTGGTGTAGACTAGGGTGACCATACGTCCTGTTTTATACGGGATTTTCCTTTATTTCGGCTCTGTGTCCTGTTGTCCTGACAAACTTCTCTCAGGATGCTTTTTGTCCCGTAATTTCAAGTCTGTCCCATATTAATCCCGTTTTTTGGCTTACTGTTGATTTAAAATTTTTGAAATGAAATTATTGAATAAAATAATGTAAGAATCTAAAAATCTTGTGGATACCATTAAATCAATTATAATCGTAAAATGAATTAACAAGTTTTTTTTAGAAAGTAAAGTATACAATGTACATAAATAAAGGATTTGAAGAAATTTTAAAAAGTATCAATTTAGTTTAATTATGTTATTTTATGTTTTTCAAAATTATATTTTTATGTAATTAAATTTAATCTATAATAGGTAGGTTAAAAATTATACTTTTTCACGATTCAAAAACATAAACGAAAATTATTGTCAAATACATTTAATAGATATAAGTTCCTAAATTTTATTGTAAATACGTAGTTAAGTAAATAAATTAAAAAATGTAAAAGCTAATGGCCACCGTTGTCCAAGCTCAAGATCAATTAAAAAAAAAAAAAAAATTATTTATATATATATATATGTGTGTGTGTGTGTGTGTGTAATAAATACTTATTTATTTAAAAATGTTATGAAAAATATTTTTGTCCTGTATTCTATTTTCTTAAATAACCGTCACCCTAGTAAAGACAAGTAGTCATCATGTAACATAATCGTGGATGACAATAATTGTTATTATACCATTTGTACAGGGAGAGAAGAGTTTAAAATAGACGATGAATCGTGTTAAATAGGAAATTTTCTCGGATTGAACGGATATAAATTTTATTTCACCGAATGGCTAGAGTATACGATCGAAATCGATTTCAAGTATATGGTCACCAAAAACAAACTTAACAACTTTATAACACATCGGTGCATTAAAGTTTGTACACTTCTCCTGAAATATAAATCAATCGATCAGACTTAATTACTCACGTACGCGTACACAACGTATGGATTTAATCTATTTTTATACTTTATGGTCCTATATATCATACGCATTTCAACGTATCTAAAACGAAACACGTATTATTCATACTTTTGGCTCAGTTTTCGGTTTATGTCGACGAAGAAATAACAGTAAACCGTATGGCATCGAGTGATATGAACTATTACAAAACGAATGTCAATCGTCACCTCACGCCTGTTGCGAACACATGTCATATAAAATGTAGAAAATAAGAAAAATTATTAACAATAAGGAAAAAAAATCAAATGTGTTTTTAATTCAAGTGTGAATATAAATATATATATATATATATATATTATAGTATAATATACATTGGCCGTATGTAGAATGAATTTTTGGGGAGGGTTTTATTATTATTTTTTTTTCAAAGAGAAATTTAACCATAAATTACGTATTGACAATATTTAATGTAAAATAAAAATAAAGAATTGTTTTAGAAAGTTTCGGAAAGGAGGGAGGAAATACCAAGACCTCTCCCTGATAACAGTCATGAGTCATTGTTTAAGATAATTAAAAAATGAAAGGCTACAAATTATCAATGGAAAATTGTCTACAAAACAAAAAAATCTATAGGCATGGCGGTATCTAGAATAAATTTCAGAGGGGGGGGGGTTGAATCTATAACAAAAATGATATAAATGAAAACTTGTATGTTATGGTTAATGGTAATAAGTAAAAATTTAGTGCAATTTTAAACTTAACATAAAAATTTTGGAGGAGGTTTAAACCTCGAAAACTACCCCCTGAATACGGCCATGATAATATATGAAGGGAGTCAGGTTCATGGATAGGGGTTGGAAAGTATAAATGTAACAGGAAGTATAAAATACCATCTAAAGCCGAAGTTGGATTCAAAAATCGGCTGATCGAGGCTTTTGGATCAGTATTTCTATACACAAAAGTGTTTACAGAACGGGAAAAAAAAGAAACTAACATCATTGTAAATTCATAAGCTTCTATGCTCCGTCTAAGATCTAATAATATATAGATAAAAAGATAAAAAGAATAATTGTTATTTATTTCAATACGAATCCAAAGAGAATTTCTGGTTTAGAATAGGTTAAAAAAAATTTCCCGGATTCCAAAAAAATTAAACTGGTAACCCTACCCTAAGAGATAGTTTTGGGGACTAACTTTTGAAAATCAAATGAAAACCTATATTTTTTTACTCGTACAATGTGAAGATATTTTTTTTTGAAAATTTTAGTGATTAAATTATTTATTGAGGTAAAACTCTAAGTTTGAGAACGATTTAAAGTTTCTAGAAATCGGATTTCGATGGTTATTTTTTCATTGAGCATATGCGATGTAAATAAGTGGTTATGGATTACTAATCATAATATAGTGCTGTTTGAAATGCGATTTCTTAAAATTTTTAATCACTCTCAATTTTAGAGTTTTGCATTAATTAATGCTTTTCAGCCACTAAAATTTTCTAAAAAAAAATACCTTCATTATGTTGGCAAAAAAATAAAAATAAATAAACAAATAAAGGTTTCCATTTGACTTTTAAACGTTAATCATCCTTCAAAGCTATCTCTTAGAGGTAGTTAAAAAATTTACAATTTACTTATTATTTTAAGTTTCTTTAAAATGAATAAAATTTTCTATTTTACAATTTATTCTATTTTGAATATCTATTTGTTCAAATTACCGTAATATCAATTCTGAATAATTACCCTGTATATACGTATATGTGGACCGTTTCTTGCAACCCAGTGTTTTGGACTAGATAATAACTACCTGCGGTCTTGGACTTGGGAGTTTCGAGACTAATAACAGATAGATGCAGGCCTCGTCGTTAAAACAACGACAGTATAACATATTATAGCCTCACAGTCCTCCAGTTTATTTGTCATTTAAATCGGGTTTTGCGGTGTTTCGACTGTGTAATCTACCCGCCTACGCGAAGGAATGTCGTCGTTGTCGTCAACGTCCGTGCGGAAGTAATGCCACACGAAACTGCGGAACGGTTTTGTCGGTTAAATAATTTCACTTATCGGCCGACCCCGCGAGTACAAGCCGCCCACAAGGAACCGACAGCGCAAGGAATACCCTTTCAAAACACTCTCGTCAGCGTGACCGCGGCCAATTAGCCAGCCCCGTCGCATGCCCGTGTGGTCTACGTGCTCTGTGGCCCGTATTTATGTGCATTTATTATATTATTACTACCAAAACACGTGCTCGATCCCGTCAGACGATATAATATCATAATAAATAACAATGATAATTATTGTAATTTCCACGTCAACAAATCAAGCGATCGGGCAACAACTATTTTAGCGTCCCCCTCAATCCTATAGAATATGGGTGATATAGAATTAATTGAAAAGTACGCGATTTTTAAATTCGGAGCAGACCGAATTTGTGGTTTTCACGATGATTTTTGGATTCTGAACGAAGCTAGTGTTTTTATAATGATGTTTATTTATTTTTTTTTTTTCTCTGTCTACAACTTTTCGTATAGAAATACTTGTCCGAAAGTTTTGATCGATAACTTTTTGAAACTCAATTCGCCTCTAGATTGTACTTTAGAGAGGTCATTTTTCGAATTTCTCAATTTTTTAATGTTTTTTTTTTTTTTGGAAAAAACTACCCAAAATTTGACGAAAACGACTCGAAAACCATAATTTTTTGATCAGAATTTTATTAAAATTTATACATAGATAA
>JAIPRM010000760.1:0-48296 GCA_025469315.1 Stegophylla sp. TES_Ste_2020 | reverse complement strand
TATCAGATTTTGGGTAGTTTTTTCCAAAAAAAAAAAAAAAATTGAAGAATTGAGAAATTCAAAAAATGACCTCTTTAAAGTACAATCTAGAGACAAATCCGGTTTCAAAAAGTTACTGATCGAAACTTTGGGACATGTATTTCTATACGAAAAGTTGTACACAGAAAAAAAAGAAAATAAATAAACATCATTGTAAAACAGTGCATCATAACGATCAGAATTTAAAGCTTTTAATGCACGTTTAAACGGCTTCTTCGTTCTTTTAATTCGAATAAGGCATTGTTCGGATTTGACCTTACTCACAGTTATGTGCATAAAATAATTGTAGCCGTAATAATCCCAATAACATGTTCTTATAGATTATAGTGGATACGGTATGCAATTAGGTATGCTAATTTAATAATTCAATGAGTATAGTCAATTTTTATTATTATTATTGCCCTTCTGTTACAATAAGATTTATTGAAATGATATTTATCACCTGTACAACAAATGGTTTTCTAATGCGGGGAATTAATTAAATTAAAACGACAAAAACCCGTTTACAGCTATTGGCTTGTACGCGGTACGTCCCGTCGAAAATAATATTCTAGGTCAATATTATTATAAACGCGCGTAGGTCGTCCGTTTGGACCGGTGCCGAAATAGTTACTTCTGGTATCTATAATAATAACATGATCGTATATTAGGTTCAAAATGATTCGACTGACGTGTTTCCCCAGAGGTATTGCAATAATATAAAATTATAAAAAAAAAAAAAAAAAAAAAAAAAATGGTTGAGAATGAGACGTTTTTTTATTTTTTTTTTAGTGAGAAAACTACTATTGGAATGTTTCTTTTTTATTTCGCTCTCTCTCTCTCTCTCTCTCTCGTTAATCCGATCACTCGAATAATTATTTACGACACATACCTATCACCTATAGATAAGTGTAAGCTCCGCACGTACGTCGTATTTGATTCCTCGAGACTGCGACAAAAGCAACGCGTCTCCTCTTCGCTCACACTCATACACACAACATTGACGCGCCTTCCGTCCTACAAACACGTTTTCGTGTGTGCACCCGTGACACGTTAGCAATAGCTACAGTAGTGCATAATTGGGATTCATGAGACACACGTACTACTATGATATTTCTTAGCGCGCGCTTTTCGCCAAAAATCATAACAGTTTAATATTACACACGTTCGAGAATCTTTACTAATGATTGCGAAAATTATTATTATTAAACGTGTATATTAACTACAATACATTTGAATCGATAATATTGGACAGCGTGGCGGTGAAGGCTATTTTTTGAGCTCTAACCGAACTTGCCTCAACAAAAACTGGTGGTTAGGTGAAAAGATTAAGATTTCAGAACTGATAACAGTATCAATCTATTGAAAAAATATATACCACCTAGTTAAATAGCATTTGTTTACAATTTAACATAAATTTTAGATTTGGAATAGATAAGTAAAAACATAATAAAATGAGTTATTGGTCTAGTGTTTAGGAGTCGTGTGGTAGGCATAAAGTTTTATAAGTAGATACACACGCCACTAACAGAAAAAATTCATTAAGAATTCTGTGACAATAAGGGAGGTTAACCCGAGTTGTTTGACACTTTTCTGTTCAGAATGAACACTGTGGCAGCCGGCAGGTACTGTTGTTAAATAACAATCGCATTTGTACGACGAAATCTCATTTTAAGTGTCGGCCATTTTAGTGACTGTGCGTTCGTCACAGATTCCGTGCTGTCTGTTGCATCAAGTGCGCGCCATGTGCTTTTATAAAAGTATTTTTGGTCCGGTCATAAGTGGATGTTTGATCAAATCTATATTTTTTTTTTTTTTTTTGTGGGGGGGAGGAACTTGACTATTTTATATTACTATTATACTGTATGTGTATTTGTATTATTGTCGTTTTCAAAATAAAATAGAAATAATTCGAGAAATATGACAAATCACGTTCCGCAAAAGATAACTGATATCGAATTGATTCGACCGATCGTCCCGTCGGCGACACAGTAGCCTCGAAGATATAGCGTCATCTGTGCGGGTGATGTTTCGCGTTCGCTTTCTTGCAGATACGCGACAACTATATACTGCCGTCGACCGACGCACGCGCATTTACCCCTCCTCGTTGGACCAGAATAAACAAATATTCTGGTCCAACTATCAGGTGCGATCACAATATTATTATAAATTTTTATATTAACGATGGACGGACACGGACGGCACAGGACGCGAAATCATTATACACGTATATATATATATATATATATCCGAGACGCAGTCGCCGGCCCGTGACTAATTGGATTATTATTATTATTATTTTATTTTGGTCTGTTTTGTTTGTATATTATATATACTCACTCGCACCCGCGCCCACAGTGGTGTTTATATTATAAATTTACGAATATATATTATAATAATAGTATACCTACGCGGACGAACCGTTTTCGCCGAATAATGTATAATAAACGCGTCCGTTACGCGACTGACACAGATTCGGGATTTTTCGCGTTGCTCGGCACGGCGCACACGGTGTGCAACACTATGTACTCGCGAAACCATGTCCGCGGACACTGGCGAGTTCTTATTATGTGCCGATCAGTGGCGTAGCCACAAGGGGGGGTTTTGGGTGTTCAAATCCCTCCCTTTGATTTTTTTTTTTATTATTATTATTATTATAGTATTATATCTATCTAAAGAAAATTAAAATAGTTTAACACCAGCAAAATAGATCTTAAATATATAATTTAAATAACAAACCATATATGAACAATTAAAACTATAATGTTCGGCTAGATAGATAGATTGATATGATTCAATAATTATTTTTCTTGAGTTATTTTATGTCATAGTTGATACTTTATAAGAAATTTCTATTTGTATACCCAAAACACCTGAATTTTCACCCAAATAAATAACTCGGGTCCGATTCCCTGGTATATATCATTATTGTATACACTTTAACCCACCCCCACCATAGTTATACCGCTGGAGGAGTTCAATAAAAACACTTGTAAACCCCTCCCTTAAGAAAATCCTGGCTACGCCACTGGTGCCGATGATTTGCCTCCACATCTTCACGCGTTATGTGACGTAACTATAAGAGAGAAAAAAAAAATTCCATAAAATCGTAACGCCACTGCGACTGGACAATATTTGTAATAATAATAATAATAATAATAGTGTAATTTAAAATATAATATAATCGCGATAATGCAATCGCTGCGTATTGATATAATAAAATCACGTGTTACGTGGACTCAGTCGTATTAGGTGCATTATTATTATATTATATTATAAAACAACTACAGCAGGGAGTCGTATCGATTATATGATGTGAGTGACATTACGCGACAAACTTGAATATTATTCTACAGACCGACCGCCGCAATAAGCGACGCTTTATGTAATAATAATAATATTATGTACCTACGTATTCGTATTATATTACTATGTTATGCAGGTAGTGCGACAATTTGTAACAGAAACCGCTGTGAGGGTCTACTACTGCGATTTTTAATTATTGAAAAGTCACAATATTAGCTATTTTATAACCTGTTCGATTCCCGTAAGAGGCGCGGTCAAAAACTTGTCGATTATTTTTAACATTGTATACAAGTAAAATATATATTAAATCTAATGTATATATATATATACATTAGAAATTACATAAAATATATATAAATTTAAAAATAATAATAATAAAACACAAATTCATGTTAATAACATTTCGTTATTGCAGTCCAGGCTGAAAAATCTACATTTTTAAGGTGTATTTTTCATACTATTTTCGATTATGTATTAAGCCGTAGCTTAATAATATGTCACTCTCATTTTTCTAACATTCTAAACCCAGAGACCCGTCACTTATATATGCCACGTCCAATCGAGATATAAATCCATCCATTGGATATGATCTATACCTACTTGTACTAAAATAGTACAAGAATATTTTCAATCATTTTACAAGGAATTGTGTTATCCATAACGGAAGCCGTTTGGGAATTCACAAACTCAGAGCTGTTTGAACTATACCGATAATTTTATTTCCACCCAAGGCCGTATCTGAGGGAGGCCAATCCTGAATTTGAAAAATTGACAACTACCTAATAAAAAATACAGTAAAACCTTGATAACTCGATTCGGCAAGGGACGAAAAAAAAATAGAGTTATCGAAAATTCGACTTATAAACGATCAAGTTACCAAATCACTGCAATTAAATTTATTAAGCAAAAAAAAATACAAAAAGAGATTAATCTTTTTGGATACTTTCCAGAAAAAAAACTGTTTCAGTTACAACCTTTTCTTAAATCTCACAAAATATACTTTTAATAATCGTTATAAATGTATGATACAACACTTTTGATATTAGACATCAGCTTTCGACCGACGATAGCGTAGTTAATAACTTATATTCATATCCGTCTTATTTCCATTACGTTTATCTGATTGTTAATATTATAAATTGCCATTATTGTTGGATCTATTCCATTTCACACGGAAAATAAAAATAAAATAAAACAATTGATATCGATAAACGAAAATTTCTGTAGCAATTATATTGTGTTTAAAGTTTATAATCATTCAATGTCACGTAAAATACGTGCTAGAACGATGACATTACTATCTCCAATTTTATACTTTGTTTGCAATTTTCTAATAATATACCTAATAGATTCATCCTCTTAACTATATCTTCAATAATAAAGTATGTATATTTCAAAGTGTTATAAAAATAACAAATAATATTTGATTTAAAACGTAATGGTTGGTTGGGAATTAATGGGTCAGTTTTATTTCAAAAACAACACGAACCACTTATTAACAATAATAGTTACATTGTTTCAATTATACCAATTAAACAGTTTAATATGTATAAGGATACTTTTATTGTTCCATCATAAAAATATAAGATTCTCATGATTTAACACATGGCCTATGGGTATAACCTCATAAATAAACAATTCAGTCGAGTTTCACAAATACTTAACCTAACCGCATATTAATTATTATTACTAATTAACCTAAATACCCGTAGGCGCTTTTCGTTATTCGCCTTCCACGTTTTTTATTATTATTAATTCTCATGTATTCAAGATCAAGTGTCCGAGAATTGTCTACTTATTATATATTTTATTACACACTAAAGCATTCAACACAATTATTTTTATTGCACCTACGTCACAATATAATAGTATAAAAATGTTAAAAACATACCCATTGCTCTGAGATTTTTTTTTTTTTAGACTTTCTTAAAACACTAATTTTTTTAATTTTTTAACGAATTCTGAATTTAAAATCGGACTACATCAATATGGAACGTTTATTTAAAATAACATTTCTCAAATAAGTCTCAGCCGGTTTGGATTAATTTTTTTTTTTTTTTTCTATACATAACTATTCAATTCACAGACTGGTAAATCAGTCTCGTGCAACACTTTGATGAGATGACTTGACCGTGCTCGGGTCTTCGGGCGACATGCAAACTAACGATATTTCGCCACGGACTGTGGTACAAGAAGTACATGTATTGTAATATCCGTCGGTTTAATCGACCGTGTAATCTAATCGTGACACGTGGCCGGACGGGTTAATTTATGGTCAGCACACTGTATGTAACCGACGGTAGGTGTATTATATTTTTTAACGATGAGATACGCACGTGTTTTATTATTATAATATTTTTTTCTTTCGTAAATGTTAATTTGATTGAACGCGAAAAAAAAAATGTATTAATAAAAGACGGATACGCGCCGGCGTCCTCATAATCGGATTTAATTCGGAACACCGAGTATTATTAGAGGCCTACCTGCGAAGACGGTCCGGCGTCAATTAACTATAATATATTTTTATGTATAATACAATAATAATTAGACGTCAGGCGAACGAAGTTCCATGTTATTATTTTTTATCCATTTCACGTTCACATTATTGTCACAGTGTAATATTATGTTGGTAAATTTTTCTATACAAAAAAAAAAAAAAAAATTAAATTAATATCAAAAGATAAGTCTTATGACTTTCACATAATACGTGTTGTAGTTGCATGCTTAATCAAATACATTTTTTGTTTGTTTTCAAATCTACTCGTGAAAATTATTGACCTAGGTCGTTAAAATATAATAACTTACATAAGTTAAATTACTACATTGGGTCTTTATCGCCCATACTACTTTTTTGAGACCTTTCAATTGAGCACACTCAGTTTTTAAAATTCCACGTGAAGTTTTCAAATAATATGTTATCTCGCGTGAGAGGAACAAACGTACTTCGATTCCTTATACTATTATTTGTGGTTAAAATAGTTAAATTCCACAGTGGTTTTTTAAGCACAAATCGACGGTTGTTTTCGATTTAAATTCGCGAACATAGTAGTTTTGCAATTCCCATCCATATAATTTTTGGCCAAATATAATAAATTTGACCAACATTACATTAAGTGAAGAATATTTGAATTTGAATATGCCATACAGATACGGCACTGGTAAACGTAGCACAAAATTTCGAACTCAGTAGTAACTGTATTTTGGGGTTAGTGGTTTTTTCATTTTAAGTGCGCTTGATCGTAAGGTCAAATAGATAAAACGTGCTCAATAGTACGATAAACCCAACAGGTGATATACATAAAACAATGTATGCCATAACAAAGTACGCCTTTATACATAAGTGGCATGAAAAATAAAGAGAAACCACAGTACTAATTTTACACCGACTAAAAATGTACATTATTTAATAATAAAGTAATATCAAATATTAATATATTTTGGGTTGTCGAAATATCGAGTACCTTTAGCCTTTTTTCGTTGTTTAGAAAATGCCACACACAGGTTGATTGAATAGTCTTTTAATAATCATGTGTTAATTTTTTAATATCACAAATTTATCTGCAAATAGTGTAAAATATAATATTATAGTATTGCTTAATACAAGTGATTACCTATTAACTTTTTGATTTTACTGTTTCAAAATGTAAAAATACAAAAAATTAAGCGTATACATAAACGTTAACTTCTTTCTTTGTATCTTTCTGGATTTTCTTTGGTATGTATTTAAAATCATATTGGAAAAATATACCATATTATGGATTATTTTTAATTTTTCAAAACTCTCTTTTTAGTTTAAACAAAGTATGTATTTTTGAAATGTTATCAAGTATGTGTGCTACATTTATTTTTGATTGGTGAACGTTTCTAAACAGTAAAGTAAACACCTTCATTTTTGGAAATTATATGAAAATAAAATAGTTTGTGGTATATTGTCATCGAATTTTTGATAGTTTTTATTTAAACTTAGATAACTCTTGAGAATTTCGAAAAATACATCTCTTAAGTACCGACTTTTGATGTTATTTTAGAATTCTTCATTATCCGTGGCACTTATAATTTCAAACTTTCACTACGTGTAGATAATCGAACTTTTGAGCGCCTCGCAATAACTATATAAACCCACACGCCTCTGCTGTACAATAATAATGATACGTTCAAAATATACGACTAAGCACTATCTCTGCATTATTGCCAGAGTAAAATGTCATTAAAAACGTTGTTTATAAATCGACGACTTAAGTGTATATTATATACAAACGTTTCAAATGTTTAGGTGTTATTTATGAAATACCGACGAGCTTTGAAATATGTATACCTATATATACGTATTTAATTTAATTCAACTAAAACTATCTTATTATTGTAATACGTATTATTAATATTCGCATTGAACCTTCTCGTTTGAAATCCTTTCGAAGCGTTTTGATCACTTTAAGAATGATTATTACTCACTAATCTTGGTGATAATGCATGTAATTCCAAAACATTAAATATGTTTCAGCCTACTTGAACTGTACATGTGTGTGTGTGTGTGTGCATAATATTATGTTATAAATCCGTTAAGACTATTTATTTAGCTTGAGTTGTTGCGAGTAATCCATCAGACACGTCTTATTTGACTTAATGCACTGAAGTCACATTAAAAAGCCATCGTAAGTGAATACTATATTATATTTGCAATACATCTAACATAATAAATCCATACCATACGAGTCGTGTTTGTTTCGTGCACGTTGGCTTTAAACATTACACAAACGGTATAATTTATATGGATGTAATCAAGTTGTACCAATACCAAATTTTAATTATTTTATTCGACATTTTTAAATTCCAGCGCAAAATTAATTATTACTATATTTATTATTATAATAAATTATTACTTGTAAAAAAAAAACAATGTTTTCTGTACCGTCTCGTCGGTCGTGTTTATATTTAAAATCTCAATATTGAAATCCTTCGACGGGAAAATCACTGACGATTTCTCGCACGTTTAATGCAATTCAAATGAGTATACATTTCGGAAGAAATACTTCAGGTGCTCGACAATACACGTAACATAAGAGAAAACACAGGTTCGCACATTCACGCGTGTATGTGCAGGGGCCATTTATGGTCGACCCGTCGTTCGTACGTAGTTGTCATCCTTTGACAAATATTATATTCATCTTCACCGTTGCACAAAGCACCGTAAATTTAACAGCCAATTTTTTTTTTTTTTTTTTGCTCCAAACAACAATAATATTATTGTTGTTGTAATTCACAGGCGATGACTCGCGGTTAGTTTTCCGTCCATTTTACTCGTTTGATGTTTGATGGCTTCGTTGAGAAACACGTGAAGGTCCGTTTTAACTATTCAATTGTGACTGATGATGACCATTACGTGCACGTACACCAGTAAAGAAATGTTAATTTGCAACATTATTTTAATATTTTGATTTAAACTCCGGTCTTAATCTTTTTTTTTTAATTTAAACTTTGGCTTATCTTTATTTTGTGATTTTAAAAGAATTATTCGGGTCATATTTAACACGAAAAATATCATGGTATTCGTGAGTACGAATGTTTTTAATATCTCCTCATAAATATCATCTCGTTATAAAATAATTCTATTGCTAAGACGTGAATGTACCTGTATTTTATAATACTTCCGTATTTCAAATCGCCTGCACAAGTAGATACGTCATGTAATTTTGTGGTTTGCAAATAAACAATGAATCTCGATTACTGGTGAAAAAATAAATACGTTTTTCGCATTAAATTTCACGTGCTAAACATTATTTTATTTTTAACATTTGACCCAAAAAGCGTGTTGTAGTTATTGTACTGGTTACGATAATAAAAGTGTATATCCCGTAGAACATAATGTATCATTCATTTTTAATAAAACAACACAAGAACCTGTTGGAAAGACATATTATATTATATCGTGCCCGTTGTGTGAGATGAGAAATAATAATCGAAACAAAGATATTTTTAATGTTTTTTTTTTTTTTTTTTTTTTTTTTTAACGTTAAACGGTTCGTGTGTCCGATTTTCGTCACAAATTTAGGTTAGCCATAATGATTGCGAGGAAACGAGAGTTTTTTTTTTGGCCGTAACCTTAAGTCGTGTCAGAGCAATATTATTATTATTATAATTACTGGATGTAGTTATAAGCTATTCACCATCGTTCGAATGGGTAAAATGCTATCAAAAGCCGATAGATGTATTATGTCAAAATGACAGAAAAAATTAAATTATTATTACCTATATAATTCTCGTCCAACGCCTCAGAGACTTTAACAAACTTTCAATTTATAATAATACGCGAGCTTCAAGTGCATCACGTTTCGCATATATCAAAAACGCGTGCAGCCACGGAATTGGCGGAAATAAAATACAAATTTTGGGGAGCTAAATCATTTATTTGCATTATGTAGCTATCCCTCTACTGACCTCCCATATGGCGTTAACTTTATGAGATTTATATAAAATCTAGGGGATCTTTTATTGGTTCTTTTTTTGGGGAGAAGGGACTTGGCCACTCTATTTCCACTTATGGTGTATGTGAATAGTAAAAATTATATTTTTTGTGACACAGTGTGTTGGATCTTTTACATACCTACTTTTAATAAATCGGCAAAATTTACAAAACATTTTCAAAAGATCATTTAAAAAAAAAAAATTCAATTATTTACAAAAGGATACGAATTATAAGTGCATAAGCATTTGGTAAAAAAATATTATTGAAAACTAAAATTTTACGATTTGCGCATCGACACATAATCGGGGGATGGAAGTTTAAAGTCTCAATACCATAACACGTAGTTAGACACAGTTTTGCTATTTTTTAAATTTTTGTTTAAAATCTATATACCATAACATTATCGGTTTATTGGTTTGCTGTTTTAAACTGTTTATAACGTATTTATTTTTTTTCACTCATTTGTTATAGTCTATGGTAAATTATTGTGGAATTTTTAGACTGAATTATTAGTATAGATAAAAATTTATAATTTTATGATGAGATATCATAGACAGTAGTCTGATAGTTTTTGTTGTGTTTTACTTAATACAAATGTTGCAATTAATAAGGATGATTATGGTCATTAATACTGATTTATAGGAGTCTTAAGCGAGAAAATACGTCTCGTGAGCAAGTAAGAGTCAAAAAACGTTTTGCAAATTATAATAGTATTTATGGTAATAATTATTTCACCGAAATGTTTGCATATATACGTGTTGTGCTATCAGAACGTTCACTACAAGAAAAAAAAAACAGGCGAATACTTTTGGAAACGTATACATGCACAATATACATATAGAATACGTCTAATGTTACAAGTATACACGTGTAATAATACACGTTCACGCGGCGATTTCGGAGGCAACACGCAAATCGGCCGCCGGCGATAATTTTGTATTTTCGAGACGTCGTCGTGCGCAGTAAAAGTGTTTATGTGCACACGTCGCGCAGGGGCTATCTCATCATCACACACTAACCCACATAAAATATAGTTGGTCGGCGATCAATGTACGTGGTGGAAAAATAAAAAATAATCCAAAAAAAAAACAAACAAACAAACAAACAAATAAAATATACGTGACCACGATACAATTTCGATTATCGCGAGAAGGGAGAGACAGACAATTTATTTCCAACCTGGAATCGCGATCGGCACCCGACCTCACATGCGTAATGTATCGATATAACAAGCTTATTTTGTGTTGTGGATTATTTTTTTCGTGACAATATTGAAATTCTGTGCGCCGGAAAATATCGTCAATGTCACGTCACACTGCGGCGGTGACGATTCCCCGAGAGTGCACACAACCGCAGTCAACGAACGCGCGCGCACCTGTTGACGACGACGCGACGGACGGACGGAAGAAAGAAAACAAATCGGATGCGCGCGTACTCGTCACGACAAGCACGTTCTATATATTATACACTGTGTGTCTACGGCGAAGAAACGAGGAAATTGTACACGCCATCGGGCGCGCGTTTTTGCTGTGCACCGGATTTAAATTTTGATATATATATATAATATATTTTTTTCCTAACGACACCATAGGGACATTCAACTATAGTCTACTGCATCTTCGATAGCTGCTGCAAAAAGAGCGAAAAAAATTGTTAAAAAAAAAAATTAAAAACTTTTAAACACTGAACGTTTGACGCGTCATGCTTATAAATTAGTCGCATGTCACGTATATTGACAGCAGTAAAATACAAATAAAAACCATTTGTTCTGATAAATTTTTATAGAAAACGTCGTTATTTCTGCGTACGTTTCAACTAGTGATGGCCATTATTGAAATGTACAAGAAAAATAATATATCAACTGAATGGATCGTATTTGTATTTAAATATCGTTTGTTTTTACTTGAAATTTTAACTTCCAGTTAAATATCACTATTTGCGAATATTCGAATTTTCACGTATGTTACAACTCACGAGTACCATCGAATTACCGAAAAAAAGATATCATTTAAAATGTAACGGTGAGTATGAATTTTTTGAATAAAAGATTTAATTATTTTTGTAAATGAGTACGAACAGATCAATAGTGCCACTGTTAAATTGAACTTCGGAATTTAAATACTTCAGAAGCGAAAATTCGCGTTCCCATAATATCGTTGGCAGCTATATGGCGTTATGAATGACCGGCCGCGGTGAATGGTGTTGGTCAGCAGGCTCAGAGAGAAACGTCGTCGTTGTCGTAGTCTTTGGACGGACGGAGGAATGTGCGATTTATGCACTCCGCGGCCCGTCCCAGACGCGGGGACCTATATATTATGAAAATATCATCGACACGGCACCGTAGCTCTTAAGTTTTAACACGAGGCTCAATGTGCATGCAAGGCAAGAGCCATTTTCGACCTTCTAGATAGTGTTTTTTTTTTTTTTATTGATTGGCATTAATTAAATGGTATATTGGTACGTATCAACTTATGCTCCATTATTATACCATATATTTTATACACGAGCATTTTCATAAATAATATCCTTCAAATTATTAGCTCTCTTCTAATTTAAACTGAGTAAAATGACTGATTTTTTTCATCATTTAAAATGTTTAAGTGTTATCTTATATGGACAATGAATGATTAAATGATTTAATGGTCATAGTGATAGAAAATTTATAATTTTATATCTCTAGTGGTGGAAAGATTTTAAAAAAAAATATGTTTGTTAAATACCAGGTAATACAGGAAATTTGCCCTTAAAATTGGTTACCATGATGACATGGCAAGAAAAATTGGTAATTTTTTTTTTTTTTTTAATTATATAAGGTTTTTATTGGATACATGGGGATAATATTTTAATTATTTACTTAGGAAACGCAAATATTAAGTCATTGTAATTTGTAGTAGCCATAACGGTAAAAATACTGATTGTTTGACGATGGATACGTATTTGGTTAAAATAAAAATGATTTTAAACAAGATATTTTTCGTATGACTGTAGGATTAAACCCCTGCTCCCTCCCCCCCTATCGGTACATCACTGCATGAATTTACTATTATGAAGAAAAAGCGATCTGATTAAATGTTAACACCCCTATGAAAAAAAAACTCAAATGGCGCCACTCAAATACACTGACGGATATTAAAAATATCATACTACACAGGCAGATACTTGGTGATAATTCGTTTGAACGTAACCCAATAATAATATAATGACTCTGTCGTCGTTACGTAATCGAAACTCGACCCAATTCCCGGACATCGATATCGTCGACGCATGACGACAATTTGAGCGACTATAATGATATCGGTGACCGTTTTCTCGGGACTTGGTATCCGAGCATCGATCAAACGGCCTATTTTATTCATCGGAAGCGTGAAAAAAAAAATAATAATAATAATAACACCAAAATACGACGTTCCCGGTCCGAAAGTGTAAAAATATAAGAATACACACAACTTGAACACAATAACGACATAATGATAATGGAGACGTGAACGCGAACGACACAATAATAATTATTATTGTCGGCCATTTCTTCCACAAACGCGCTCGAATCGGATTAGGCAAGTACTCACAATACACGACGTACGAAACGCCCGTTAGATTATTGTCAAGATCTCTCGTGGCGGCGATACGATAAAATATAGTGTACGCGAAAATTGTCGTGAGACCGCCCCGAATATATTATAGAGTACGGCTCGAGTGTTGAGAAACTAGTGACTAAATTAGGCACCACATAGGTATTAATAATACGTATTTCATTCGACGCGTTCGTCAAAACGCGCGCCAAAACAACAGTGTTACATACACGATACTTTACCCAATTGAAATAGGCAAAAATTTTTAGGGCTTAATCAGGGCCGAATTTCGGAAAGGGCTTCAGGGGTCGACTGATCCCTGCAGGTGTTTTATACTCGGTAAAATCGACACGTGTGTTCGAACAATATTTTCGTATATTCTAAAATATATGACTATTGTCGATTAGTGTGTTAAATTTACATTTCATGAAACGAACGAGTTAAATATTAAAGAAAATCGTTTAATTTTAAATTCTGAACGAAGTGAAGAATACTAGTGTTTTTACAATGATGTTTATTTAATTTTTTTTATCTTCTGTGTACAACTTTTTGTATAGAAAAATACTTCTCCAAAAGTTTCCATCAATAACTTTTTGAAACCGGATTTGCCTCTAGATTGTACTTTAGAGAGGTCAGTTTTTGAATTTCTCAATTCTTCAATGTTTTTTTTGGAAAAAACTACCCAAAATTTGACAAAAACGAATCGGAAACCATTATTTTTTGATCCGAACTATATAAAAATTTAAATATAGATGAAAAATCATATAAGTCTTGATTTTAGCACAAGAAAATTTTGAAAATGTAAAAAAAAAAATTTTGGACATTTTTCTAACATTTATTTTTTATATTATTAACTTCCCTCGTTTTATTGAAGAAATAATTTATCGTTTCTTTAAAATTTAATACACCCGTCAAGAGAATCCCACCCATAGTGCAAAGAACACCCATGGTACGAAGTATATGTCCGACTTTTTTTTAAATATTACGTGTTGACCGTATGATCTACCTGCAATATTCATGAACGTACTTGGGAATTGTCACTAACGCGAAACAGACCAAATAATTGTATGAAAAAAAAAGATAAATTTTATTTCAAACTATTGTAATACCTATTACGATGATTTATAATGAACACCAAAGTACGAGTATATTCTCGTGTGATTTATTATTTCGTTCGAAAGTAAATTGTGATAATTAAGTACGATTATACTTAATATTATACGTTATGCTGTTACAACTCGTAATAACAAATACAGTGGAACCTCGATAAGTCGAACCTCAATAAGTCGAAAACCTTGATAAATCGAAAAAAATTCTATTCCCTTGCGAAAACCTCGATTACTCGAAAGAAAAACTATAGATAACTCGAATATTCTGAGTTGAATGTAGATGGATAATGACGGATAATTTGTATAAACATTTATCTTGTATCGGCTTGTATGTTCGAATAATTTTATCTAATCGCGTTTATTGTGTTTATTATAATACAAAATGCCATTAAAAATCATTGTATTTAATAATAATTAAACACATTTATTGCATATACCTATAGAAATTTTAAAAACTTTAATTACAAAAATTAAAAACATTTTAAAAAACTTTTTAAGTCGAATTTTTTTT
Organism: Stegophylla sp. TES_Ste_2020; assembly: GCA_025469315.1. Lineage (NCBI taxonomy): Eukaryota > Metazoa > Arthropoda > Insecta > Hemiptera > Aphididae > Stegophylla > Stegophylla sp. TES_Ste_2020. The sequence continues at coordinate 33,320 of JAIPRM010000760.1, read as the reverse complement.
GTAAAACCTCGGTAACTCGAAAACCTTAGTAAGTCGAAAACCTCGATAAGTCGAAAAAATTGCATTTCCCTTGAATTTCGACTTATCGAGGTTCCACTGTATATTGTTTAAAAGTAATGCCGACTTATGCAATTTGGCTAACAAAACAGTAATTTCTGTGTCGAAAATTGGCGGAAATCAATTATATTTATATTTCTGCGGCGTTATTGTAAAATGTTTTCAAACGCAATAATCTCACTAACGATTGTCCATTGTGTCATTCAGTTTGTAACAAATCGCAATGGATTTTAGGTACTTAAAACTTGTGTCGAGTGTCAGGGACCGTAAACTATTAGTCAAATCAAATACACTTCGTGTATAATCTTTATAAACTACGTATATAATATTATACGTAATGAATATAATTTTTGCGTTTATAAATTATATTATTTTTTTTTTTTTTTTTTATTATATTATTCAACTGTCACTCCGGTATTTTTTTCTTCCACGAATAGATTATAATAAAGAAATCGTTTCCGATTTTCAACTTATACGCGGATATCGTTGCTGCCGATCGATCAACGCTAAAAATCATCCCATACAAATCCAACAGGCTGTATCGTTTCATTTTTATTCGTGTGAAAACGACATTAAGTTTCAATGGGAAATGAGAATTATAAAAAATAAAAAAGCGCGAGTGCACCGTATTGATGTTTAAAAACGAAATTGAAATTCTTTCAATAGCACTTCAACGGTGCTCCAAATACGAAATAGAAAATTAATAACAATAAACGTAATATACGTGCGCACATATTATTATATAGGCAGGTGGGTTATAGCTTATAAGTGTGAGTATAATAAAAACAAAATATATAAGTAGTACGTCGTCAATGGCCGGTGTATCGCGACTGTTTATTACGATGTATGGACCGTAATGACGACGAACGAGCGTGTAGTGACAGAACTCGAGAGCATCATTATAATGTTTGTGTGTGGTGATATATATTTTTATAATATATGCAGTCATTATAATTTTGTGTTTTATGTTTCAGGTGATATATTGCTCAATGAAAATGACAAAAGTCTAGAGAGGATCAAAAGGGACGGTGGTAAGTGATCGCATCAGATGTTAAATTTAACTTTTTGTAAATACTGTAAATTAATTCAATCAACATATTATTATAATAATAACATCGGTAGAGGTTTGGTCAAGTTATTTTGCGGAACGAGTGGAAAATACGTTCCAAACACACTGCTCGTGCACAAACACACTAATATCCTTAATGTAATTTATATGCACGCAGACACCACACACGCGTACATATTCATAAAAGTGCGATCGAGTAAATTGGTATTTCCGTCTCTGTTGTTAGGCTTTAGGTTCGTCCATTGGCATATTTTATTTTCGTATAGAACAATATATCTACGAAAAATTTATACAGGGCTCGTTTTAAAATCACGGGAACACACAAGACTACGTAAAGTAAAAAAAAAAAAGGGGTAGAGAAACCAATAAAAATTGACAATTTTGAAAAAAATACCGTCCTAATATTCGGAATTTAAATCCCACCTTAGTCTTTCTTTAATGTGAATCTCAAAAATTAGAAAATTACCAATTTAGAAATGATAATTTGTATAATAGTTATTTGAAAATGTATGTGTACGTGTGCGTGCGTGCGTGTGTGTATGTGTGTGTGTGTGTGGGAGGAGGAGGAGGAGGGGCTGTACCGTAAACATTATGAGAACCGTTTACCTTTTAAATTTAATAATGCTACGAGTATTTCACTGATATTTAAAATATCTAGTCATTTTCTATTTTACAAGTGTGAAAATAATTTGTCTGTATTAAACATCATAGTATATAATTTTTATACTAATATATTATTATAAATATCTTAATAACCTAACCTATTGTACGTGGTATGCAAAATTTCAAACCCAAAATCTACAGACATATTTTATAACTTTAGTAGAAACCATTTGAAATTTTACAAAGTAAACTTTGTATACTTGTAATCTTTTTCGAAATTCGTCAATTATTATCATTCGATCGGATTACAATGGATAGCTACTATAATAATATATCGTAAAAAAAACTGCTTACGAGAGCGCGTTAATCCCCTCGGATCACTCGTTCTAAAAAATAACTGCTTTACTTTTGTACATATAAATATTATCATATTTTTTATTTATTTTGTTTTTGATGTATGTGTAATCTCTTGTCTGTTCTGTCGCTCTAACTTTGCTACCCCCCTATGGTTTAGATGTTACTGTCCTGTTGCTGGATGACACCGGCAAGAAAAAGACATCCCCGACGGTCGGACTATTGTCTTCGATGGCCCGTACGTTCGTCCAGGACGGTGTTACCACCGAGTACGCGACCCACGTAATCGGTACCACCGTGGGCGACCGTTACGCGCATATAGTCAGTACAGGTTCTCGGGTGTTTTACGACAACATCAAGCCGACTAACCGGCACGATACGCCGGAAATCGACTTGCAAACCATATTAGACAACCTTGGACGCCCGCAGGTATATGAACACGTCAAAGAAGACGAGACGAATTTGATCAAGGGGAAAAAACTCGAATTACCGACCGCTCCTGACCCGGAAACGATCGGCAAACAGAACGTGTCCGTTCGGCAAGAGGTGTCGGTGAGAAAAAATTTCGGTCCGGACGTCATTAAACCGGCAAAGGTGAACGCGAAAAACGGTCTACCGACGTTTACGGTAAAGAGCAACGACGAAGACTATTTGCCTGCTGCGGTGGAGCTGACGACCAAACGCGAAGATTCGTTTCGAAACAAACTGAGAGCGTCGAAGAACTTGTTCAGAAACGGACTGAAACCCGTGGAAATAAAGAAATACGAAACCGTCACGTATTTCGGATTCGCCGACTTCATGACGACGGTCGGAAACACGGTCATAATATTTATGCCCAAGACGCCAACGGTGCCCGAAGCCACGGGCGTCACGAGCATCAAGGGCGAAGCGACGCTCAGACCGGAAGACATTATAAGTCCGTCAAAGTCCAGCACGCTATTTTCCACCAAAATGTCGGAACACACTACGGAAAAACCAGATTATACCAATGTGATCGAGTCCAGTATCCAGACGACGGAAGAAACAATGGCCGTACCCACAGAACCGCTGTCTCGGCGAATTTCCGAAACCACGAGAGTATTCAACAACGAACAAGAAGCGTTAGGGTTGTTGAAAACAATCGGAGGCGTGGACGTTATCGACAGTAAGACGACCAGGCTCACGACTTTCTTCTACGGCACGTATACTAACGGTAAATACACACAGCTCCAGCAAACTGTGTCCACGTTACTCTCTAAGCCGTCACAAACTGTTAAACCGTCTAAAATTGAAATTCCGGTGACGAAAATTCCAACGACATCAACTGAACCACCGGTGACGACAGAAAAAAATATGATCGAAACTACTACTGAGTCCGAAGGAGAAATGGCCACGACTCCGGAAGAAGAAGAGACAGTGACACCAACCGCGTCTTCGAACGGAACATTGTACAAAACTTACACGTATTTGACCACGTTCTTCATTCCTGTAGACGAGAGTTTAACAACAACATCTGTCAAGTCCAGAGTCGTGTTATCACCGGACACAGCTCGCGTAACTGAAACTACAATGACTTCAATGCCTCCTCCAGTCACCACAACTACGACTGAAAATATTCCGATCACTAGCACTACTGAAGATGACGACACGAAATTCACGACGACCGAGGAGATGTCAACAATGATGACGACTGAAAAAGAATCTGAAGATAAAGAAATGCCCGAGTCGACTACTATTTCGATGAAATCATCTGATGAAGTAACCACAGAAAAACCTCTTAATAAAGATTCTAGCGACGACGGAATGGTTACTACTGATACGAGTCCTACGACTATAAAACCAGAAGAAGAAGAAGAAGAAGAAGAAGAAGTGGAATTGTTGTTCAAAACATTATACACGACTTACACATATTTAACAACCTTTTTCCAAGAATCGACTACAAGCGTATTAAGCCGAGAAGAAGTAGTTACAAATATTATTACATCTACACTAGAAAAAGATTTCCTTGCCACCGATCCAGCAGTAGCCGGACTATTTGATCGAGAAGAAGGTAGTTTGATAAATACGGCTGTGGCACGCGAGACGGCAAGAAGCCCCAGAATATTAGCCACACGCATCGGTTCGGGAAGGCCATCATCCGCTTACTTGCACAAGCCGGTTGATGATTTGTTCGCTTCTACTTTAGACTCAGTAGACTTTCAACGAGAACTGGCCACACCTCCGTTAGACGATAATGCTGTTAAAACATTTTCAAAGACGTATACGTATTTGACAACACGTTCAGCTGACGGATCGGCTAATCTTAAAAGCCGAGAAGCGATTAAGTCGTCGAATATTCCATTGTCGCAACGAATTCAACCGACAACCGTGAGGAATGCAATAAAACCTACATCGTTAAAAGTACCAGACACGACGTCAGAACCAATGGATGAACCTATAAACGAGTCAGAAGACGAGGACACAAAAGAGGAAGAAATACAAATGAGAAAAGATGAAAATAATGAAACTCTAATAACACCTTCGTATAAATACGATATGACAATTACGAGAAATCGTACTAAATACAATACAGTTGATGAAGAAAAAACTCCGAATGGTGTGATTGGTGAATCAATGGTTACAGACACTAAATCAATAACTTCAAACAATATTAAACGGAAATTGTCTACTGAAGAAGACGAAGATATGGAGAGTTCTGAAACAAATGATAATATTGAGTCGTCCCCAACACATCAGTTACAAACTAGTTTTACAACGTACACGTATTTCACAACAATTTATAAAGGCAGTTCATCAAGTGAAGTCGTAAGCAGATTTGAAACTATCACAAATGTTGTACCACATACGATAGAACCGACTGAAGTTGATAATTCAAACATTGATGAAACTACGTTACCTGTAACATTTTTCACTACATATACTTACTGGACAACTCATTACAAAGATGGCAATACAATAGTAACTAGCCGAGAAGACACTTTAACCAATGTCATATTGCCGTCGATGTCCGATAGTATTTCGATTACACCTACAATTGAACCGACATCATCGCTCCCAGCAGATGTACCCACTGAGAAGCCCCGTGAGTCAGAACCCACAACGTTCTTTACAACATTCACATATTTCACAACGTCGTATATCGAAAATGAAACAATAGTGAACAGTAGATTAGAGACAGTAACTAACATTGTAAATTCGACGAACGTCGAAGAAAATACAGCAAACGAAGATGATGAAATAGAAGAGAGTGTAATTAAAACTAAACCAGAAACCCCATTGCTATCAGAAAATAAACCCATGCCAATTTTAAAGCCTACAGGATTGATATCTTCGATTCTAACTCAAGAAGTCAACAATGGAGAAACAACATCATTCACTACAGATGTTTATGGTACTTACATAGACGGACTATATGCTAAAATACTTGAAAGTAGGTCAAGCATTGTGAAGAACCTATCACCGAGTGAAGTAAAACAAGATGGTAAAAGTACAGGTGTTGTGGCATTGAATGAAGGTAAAATTGTAGATGCTGATGGAATTAGTACCACGTTTTATACTACAAAAGCGATTGGTACTTATATTGATCAACTTTACGCCCAAGTCATAGAAAGTACGTCATCGATTAAAGTAAACGACAACAAGAAAACATCCGTACCTTCCACAGTAGTACTAGGTGCTAAAACATATCGAACTGGTTTAATAAGTTTAATCGAAGGCACTAGTGTCAAAGACATAAGCACCACTTACTATGAAACAAAAGTTATAGGAAAGGTTGTAGATGGAAAATATACGCAAGAATTTGAAAGTGATTCAAGCATTAAAATAGGCGTACAACCTACCGCCGTAAAAGAAATTAAAGCATCTTCCACGCAACTTAATGAAATTCTTCAAAGTGAACGACCAATAACACCGTCACCCACAACAATTGAAAGTTCACAAGGAGAAAGCGGTTCGACAACAGAAAGAAATGAAGAAACTGATGAAGAAAACTCGTCCAAAAAGAAAACGTTCCCCGTTATAAGGCCATTTGCGTCGAGAGCCAGACCGACTTTCCAACCAAAAAAGAAAACCACTGAAAGTATAGGAGCCGCTACTATAAATCGAAGTATAACACCAACAATAGTTGCTACTCCAGCATTGAAAACAAATGATAAAGGTACTGTACCTCCTAGTAGAAATCGTTTTTCTGGTGTCAGAAAATCCAGTACATCATCACCAGCAGTATCTGAAATAACACCATCACCGTCAAACAGTCGAAAATATTCAAGGTCTAAAACTGCTAATACGCCAGTAATTTCTCCCTCGATCAGTTTTAAGAGCAGAACGCCTTCATCAACGGCAAGAATTATTCCGACAGCTTCTTCATCTGGTTTTGGAAATTCAAGAAGAAGCAGTTTGAGTCAAAGACAATCCAGTTCAAAAGTATCAGATATAACTCCTAAAAGTTCAACGCCATCGAGATTCAGAATAAGACCAACGGCATCTTCAAACTTTAATCGATTCCAAAGTACTATAACCACAAGTACAGAGGAAACAGCAGACAACAATGAAGTGAGTACTTCTTTAGTGACAGATGACGCATTGTTAACTTCTAACAATGACGAAGAAGAAAGTGTAACTATACCGTCATCAACAACAACGGAATCCTCGAGGAGAGGAAATAATCCGTTGTTAAAAATTCGACGACCTCCGATACCAAAAACTTCAATTACAACCCAATCCCCGAGGAGAAATACTGCAAGAACTACAGCCAGGACAACGACGAGTACAACTACTACCACGCCTAGACCCCAAAGACCAAAAACACCAAGTCCTTTAATTACACGCAATCGACCTAAACCGGTCAATGGATTATTCCCATCAAGAGGTTTTGGTAAGAAAGAACAAGAACAAGAAGTAACAAGTGAACAAAGTGTCGAGGAAGAAAAATTGCAACAAGAAGGTACAGGTGACGAATCGTTTGACGACACAATTGATAGCGCCGTCACTCAAGTCGAGCCACAATCAAACACGGTGACAGAAACTGAGCGACCATCGAGGGGAAGTCGCACGTTCAATAATCAAGTGCAAATCAGACCTTTCAATAACAGAAGAAGTAGAACAAGGAGGCAAATCGAATATGGATATAAAAATGATAATAGTAGAAGTTATCGAAGCAGACAACCAGCTAAGAACACAGCTGTAGACTATTATTATTATGACGAATACGTAGAACAGGAAACTCCGGCGCCAGTAAGGACACCTCCACCACCAAGGAGGCAGCCAAGTCGATCAAGACAGCCACAAAAAGTAACACCGACTACGTCTTCGTCTAATGTTGGTAGATCACAGTTTACTCTGCGAGAAAAGGCACCTACGACAACAGCTCCAGCACCAACAGTAAGGACGTCAAATTACAGACGAACACGGCCACCTCCAGTGCAACAAGAGACCACCACGTCCAAAAGGTTATCTAGATTAAGGTACCCTACTACGACATCAGAGCCGGTCCGCAGTAATCGCCGTTACACGCCTTCGGCACGTAGACAAAACACACGAACTCGGTTCAGAGAAGATTTAAACACTTATCCTAACTCACAAAGTATTTTCGATGGGTCCATCACTGTTACACACAAAATACCGACGGAATTGACGATTCCCATAATTATTGGACATAACACAGAATACAAACAAGTTTTGACAGCCAAACCTAGTATTGAAATACTAGGTCCTCACCAGTACAGTACGGTGGCGGGTAAAAACGGTTTGCCGACTCTTCAACTCATTAGAGAAGTCACTGAAACATTACCCAACGGTGCGACCGAAATAACCAAATTTGTTATTTACGAACAACCGACTAGCAGTATAACTTTCACTCCAACATATATAAGAGGGAGAAAAACATCTTATTCTCATATCATACCTAGTACCATATACGAAGTGAAACCTGAAGTTAACACGATACAGCCGCAATTAGCTAATAACGCCCCGTTAGCCAATTTGCTGTTATCACAATTGCTTTTGGGAAATTTAGGGATTCAACAGACAGCGAATCCATTATTAGCTTTGAATACAGCAATGGCTGCACCACAATCACCAATAACCGAGTATAAGACGAAAAGTACGACTTATGTAACTACAGTTACACACTCTACGTCAACTGTGTTGCCAATTACTTTCAGAGGAAAAGTCATATCTACAACGGTTATCGACAGTTCCACAAACGTAATTACAGCCACTGAATATATGACCGAAACAATTGTTACGACTCCAACCATGCAGCAAAGTAATAATCAACTGAATACATTATTGCTACCTGCGTTGCTACAAGCTCAACTATTAGGACAAGGGACCACAACAAATACTTTATTAGGTAGCATTGATTCCACACAAGACGAATTGCTTCAAGAGTTAATCGAACCCACGCCGAAGTATGAAGAAGTATCGTCAAAAGACGAATCTAAGCCAGCAAAGAAAAAACCTATAGTAAAAAAACCTCCTGATCCTCCTATACAACCGGCAGAAGCCAGTGTAGTGACATTATACGTATCGGGTAAAAGACCGGGAGAATTTAGTACTGTTTTGTCGACCGTAAATTACGATGAAACAGCCACTGTTCGTAAACGTGAAGTGGAACCTTCGTCGGTGACAGATATAATGGCCACTGAATTTGAAGATATTTTACTATCGTCTTCTGACGATGATCAAGTTCAAAAATATAATGAAGAAGAAACTCAAAGTTTAGAGAGTATACTAGGTGATGTGAGTAAAAATGTGAAAATTGAAAATCGTGCTACATCAGTAAAAGTTGTACTTGCTGATCCCTCTGCGAAACAAACCAAAGACACGACCGGTCATTTTTTATGGAAAGGCTCCGCTGATACTCCAGTTCAGCGGGAAGTCGTAAAATCAAAAATCTGGAGTTCAAGAAATCGAACAAAACGAGATACGTCAAACTTTCTACCTACTACGGACGTATTTTTGTTTGATTTTCCAAAAATACCGAAAAAAAATTTAACCCAAAGCATTTTGTACAATGTTGGTGATAGGGAAAACTCTTCTTTTACTTTCTCAAACAATCTACAAGACTATAAAATTGACAACCGAGGTAAGAAGTCATTCTGTTATTATTTTTATGAATTATGTAATTTAATATTCGATTACTCATATTTCAGCTGACGAACAAAGGGGTTTCGACGAGAGGCGTTTTAATTTTGCTACGAAAAAGATGAGTAATGGTGTCGAAGTAATTGTAGCTGGAGATAAAAGTACTTATCCCGGTCAAGCCAATGTTTTGAGGGTACTTCCCACATCACAAGCAAAACCCATTACTCTCGCCCCGAGTACATTAACTGATCACATGCTTATGATGCTACCCCATCCAATCAAACAAGTTTGTTTTTAATAAATATTTGAGCACTTCATAAAAATTAATATTTTATTTTCATCACTATATTTTATTTCAGAGCATAAATAACCAATTTGTTACCAAAACATATCTAACGACATATACGTATCTGACCACATTTCTGGATGGAGAAGCTACTGTGGTATCCAGTCGAGAAAAAGTAGTATCTAATGTAGTAACTGATGAAGTGAATAAAATAACTCCAACATCAACACTTAGTCAAGTCACATTGACATCAAGCCCGAGTTTAGAAACCGGAGTTTATCATACAACATACACGTATTTGAATACGATTGTTGATGGAGATGTTCCTTTGGTTATGACAAGTCGAAAAACTGTAGCCAACACGGTGACAGCTCCTCATGAATTTCTTACGCCATTACAACCATCTGAACCTTCCTACCAAAATACTAACACTTACCTCAATACAGGTAAGATCGAGTTAATTATTCTTTTTAATTTTAATTTTTATTTTTATTATAATTATTTTGTATATTTTTAGTTTCATTTACTAAAACGTTAAGTGATGGGCCCGACTATACGATTGTAAGCACTGAGGATATATTAACTCAAGTTGTAATAACCCAAACGGACAACACTCCAACAATGGATACGTCAAAATTAAAGGAAGAGAGTACAGTAACGGACGTAACGAAAACTTATTATGTCACGTATACATATTTAAACACAATTCAAGATGGAGATAAGACTATGGTAAAATCAGATATTTCTGTATCTTCGGATGTAGTTACAGAAAAGTATCCAGTGCCAACTAAGGTAGTAGAAGAAATACAACCAACACCTACTGATGATAAATTACCTTTTTATTTATATGCGACTAAAACCTATTTAACGACTTTTACTTATTTTACCACATTATTGAAAGATAATGACGGCAAAAATCCAACTAGTACACAAATCAAATCAAGAACCAAAATAGTACAAAACATTGTTACTGAATCGTTAAACACATCGATATTTGACCATAATTATTTATCGTCTATAAGTTCTTCAGTACAAAATGAAAAAATACGAATAACAGCCACCACGACTTTACAAAATGGACAAAAAATAGAATTTACAGCAATGAATGAGTTATTACCCAGTGAACAAAATGAAATTAATCCAACTCACACCATTCAAATTCAAGAAACGACAAAACCAATTATTAATGAAAATATAAATAAAACGACCGAAAAACTTAAAGAAACAATTAAGCCTTCGAGTGTGAGTAAATTATCCCAAAAGACTGAAATCCAAAAACCACCTAAAAAAAATCCTCCAGCAAAATCCGAACAAAAAATACCTACAAATACAATACCCGATAAACCGGATAACACAAATGTCGGAGGATTAATCGATTTTGGAACAATAGGAAGTAGCCTGACTGCTCTCAAACCAGTTATCAGTGCCGTTGCTGGTATCATACAAAATAATTTGAAAAATGACCAAAAAACTAAACATGTTCACGTATCACAAAAATCAACACCGAAACCAGGGAAACAAGAAACGACTAGCCGGGCTCCGATATACATACCAGTCGGAGGACTGGCGGATTCAGACGGTTCAGAAAGCCAACAGTATCCAGACACGGATCAAAGACATCCTCTCGTTGGACCATCAAGACCTCCGGTTGAAGCGTCTTTGTTATCAGGAGGAATCCCAATAAGTCCTGGTGAAGTTATTACAACAAACAGTGACGTTATTATTGGTAAACCTTCGGTTTTAGGCCCAAGACCACCGACAGATAGTTTAAGAAAAGAAGAAGTACCATTGGGAATGAGACCACCACCCCCTCCTCCGCAATTTAAAGATTCAGTCTCTGCTTCTAACAATGCTGCGAGGGAACAAATTAAAAATCCTTTACCCCATACTGATAGAAAAAATACCAATCCTATACGATATCACGAAAATAGAGTGCAAGCTCAATATCAACTGACAAGTGCACCAATCAAATCAGAAGTCAATATTATACCATTAAGTAAACCAGATCCCTGGCCAACGAAGTTTGTTACTGATGTTCAACCATTGGTTTTAACAAACCCAGATATTCAACCTCAAGTTAGTTATGGAAATCAACAATTAATAACATCAAATCAACCAGCATTTTTGGAACAATCTTCTATTGATCCTTTGTTGGTGAACATACAACCATCTCAGGTAGCTCAAGTTGTAATTCCACATGGTAGCCAAACTGCGTTAATATACAGTGATCAACCATCAGTTGGCCATGGCCCCAAAGGAGAAATATTTAATGACCCGCAACCATACCCCGAAAATCATGTAAATCCTGGTTTTGTTGGATTAGAAATTTATGGTACATTGAACCCAACTAATAAGGTTGCATCTAAAATACCAGCAAATGCGATGCATTTGGACATACCAATTTCTCCAGCTGGCATCACTGTTGGTGATTCAGAGTCTCATCATGTAGTTTTGTACGACAATGAGACAGGAGAAGTAAAAACAAGACCAGTTCATGTTTTAAAACCACAAAATTCTAACAATTTTAATAATCCCAACTATTCGAATAATCCAAACAATCTTAATTATTCAAAAAATCCAAATAATCATAACCATCATCCATTCAATCCTAACTATTCGAACCATCCAAATAATCCTAACTATTCAAAGCATCCAAACAATCCCAATTATTCTAACCACCCAAAAAATCCTAACAATCCGAACAATCAATATTTAAATCCTCCGTCAATCGAACAAGTCAACTCTTTTGTTAGACGACCCGATGCTGAATTATCTGCTTCGTCTGAAGACGATTTGTTACAATTTGAAGACGGCGAAGTGACTCAAGAGTCGAAAAAAACTCCCTTGAGACCTGGAGAATTACCATTTGGTGTTCAAAGTACCGAGACGGACGACGATAAGACTCCGATAATTACCGGAAAACCCATAATGGGTAATTTTAATAACGAAGAACAAACGTTGTCAATTGGACAGCCTGTGAGTAACAAAGAACAAATAGAATTGAAACCTGGTAACTTTGTTGTACCAAATCAAAAACGTCCAGACCTACAGTACAATATTCAACATTCCCAAAACGAACAAACGTCGAATAACACAACAAAACATAATAAGCTTGTAATTAATATTCCTCCGGGGGATGATATTCAACAAGCTATGAATATGGACGAAAAATTACCACCCTTACCCGTGACAAAACATGAAAATAATGATTTGGATATCCAAGGAAGTACGCCTCAGCCGTCTATTATAAAACCTAACCGTGACAATGAAGTCTTGGGCTTGTCACCTCCTCCGATTACACATTCTTTGAAATACGATAACGTTACACAAAGACCTCAAGGAACCCGGAGACCATATCGTCCTAAGCCTAAACCTCCGACTCCACCACCGTATCAATTTGAAAGACCTCCGAATAGAAGACCATTGAAACCTCCCAATAATAATCAAGAAGAAATGAGCCTAAGGCCGTTGTCGACTACTGCGAAAGTTGAACCAGTCCAAAAATGGGAGGCTACGTTAAATTTAAGACCTGAGTACAGACCATCAAATAAAGACGAGAAACCTATAATTATGAAAGCAGAAAGTAAAGTTGTTAATCAGGGTTTAAATATAAAATCAAATGTACAAGAAAAAACAAAAGAAAAAACTGTTATTATGAGTGACCCAGTGGCAATGATTACAAGTGTAATACCTACAGTAGTGACTCAAGATACAACAAAATGGTATGAATACAGTCCGATTTCGAGCACAGAGAGTAAAATAGAAACAGTGCAGTCCACAGCAGAAACTCCGGCACTGACATCGTCGACTCTAGGTATAATAAAGTCATACACAACACCGAATAAGCCCACGAGTAAAACTACCGATTACCATAGTGTTATAAGTGTTGTAGTCAAAAACGAAGAGAAACCTGAAGAAAAATCAAGTGAAAACGTGGTTGAAAACCCCACAACTCCTATGCAAAAATCACAAATGAGACCCCAGGTTACGATCTTACAACTCCCGGAAAGGCCGTCCTTTATGGACGAATTCCACAAGCAGTTACACCAAGGATCATCGCTTCCAACGAGATTTGTCACCCATACACAAACATTATCTGTAACTGTAACAGAAACCACGGTTCTACAGAGCGATGGTTTTGAACCCTCTACACATACACTTGTACTCACAAAAACCCAAACATCAACGTTAGTGGATACGGTAACTGAATTCCATACATTGGTTAAACCTACGCAAGTTCTGGCAACAGTAACAACAACAGTTCCAGTACCAGTTCATTCTACCCCGGTACTTTTAGCACCAGTTGTAGAAGGAACGAAAACTAAAACGATTAATGTACCTCCGGAAGACAACGAAACATTATTAGTAGTTATGACAGATAAAAAAGGTGGAAACCACGGGATACCGCCAGAAATACAAGTCCCCGATGAGACAAACGAAATAGGACCGAGTGACGTTTTATTGAGTGGCATTCTAACCCATTCGTCAGACACTGAATGTAGGCCTGAATGCAAAGCGTCTAAAAATGAAATCTGTCAAAAAGTGGAAAATGCTATGAGATGCGTTTGTAGGCCCGGATTTGCAAGAATGTTCATGGATAGGCCCTGTAAACGTGAGTAATAATAAATTGAATTAAATTTGTTATGAGTATTTAAGTATTTTCCATAACAACAAAATCTCGTTTATTTTTTTTTTAGCTACATATACATACACCATGAAGTTGGTATTGGACAAATTCCGCAAAGAACCCATTAAATATACTACTCAGCTGGAGAATCCAAGTTCAAACCAATATCAAAAGTTGACTGAAGCAACTAGGGAAGGATTAAATCGTATGTCAATGCAATCGGATTTAAGAGATATTTATCATGGTGTTATAGTAGGTGGTTTTGAACCGGCTATGGACAGTGAAAAAGCGATAGTTTCTTATATAATACAGGTAATGTTTAATACAGTTGACATAACTCGCGTACGTCATAGTATAATATAAATTGTAATGTTTAAGTTGTCCGAAAATGCGGAAGACACGAAATTATGGGAAGCGACGAAAAAATCACTTAGAGCCACAAATTATAGTCTAGGGGGAACCGACGTATTTGCCGCTCGTGACCAATTACAACTTTTGTCAGCCGAAGGTAAAAAAAACACAAATAAAACTCTTAGTAATGTTCAAAAACTCATAGTGTTTTCCGCGTTTCAGATTTCAATGAATGTAGCGATTCAAAGTTCCACGATTGTTCAGACAATGCTGAATGTTTCAATTTGCGTGGAACGTACACGTGTACGTGCAAGGACGGATTTGCTGACCTTTCACACAACACTCAATTCCCGGGCAGAGTTTGTTCGTGTAAGTATTGTCCGACCACTTTCTAAAATCATTAATAAGTACTGTTAATTGTTAAATGTACTGTGAGTTTATCCGTTTGCATTACACTTAAACTTTGACACTGATAAAATTTTTGAAATCCGTTTTACAGCTGATCTCGTCGGGTGTGATTTATGTAATTATCACGGTACGTGTTATTTGAGCAATCAAGACCAAACGATTTGCGAATGTTTCCAATGGTACGCCGGCAGACACTGTCAGTTTAATCTAAAAGGTGAGTAATCGTACAACAACAGCATACTAGAATGCATGTTATATTTTGATCATTCGATAATATTGTCAGAGACGTATTTAGGGGGGCAGAGGGGGCTTGGGCCCCGGGCGGTAAAATTTTAGGGGAGGTAAATTTTGGAGAGTATTTTGATATAATAAGAAAAGCTATTTGACTGATAAAAAAAGTAAAAATTATAGTGATAAAATTATTATTCTGGTAATCATTTGTATTTTAAATTCTGAACGAAGTGAAGAAGCTTATGTTTTTACAATGATGTTTATTTTTTTTCTTTCTCTTTCTGGAAGCACTTTTTCGTATAGAAATACTTGTCCAAAAGTTTCGATCAGTACCTCTATAGAACCGGAATCATACCCAGATGGTACTTTAGAGAGGTAATTTTTCCAATTTCTCTATACTTTTTCTAAAAACAGGGGAAAACTGTGAAAAGGAGGCGTTTTTTTTTTTTTTTTTTTTGACATGGGGCGCGAAATTCCTAAATACGTCTCTGAGTATTGTACGTATTGTCATGTTTTTTTCAATTCGCAGTCTTATTATTGGGCCTGATCGCGATCGGATTGATGCTATTGTCACTGCTCATCGCGTGTTTGCTGATGGCTTGTTGTAAAAAGCAATCCAGAGAGTCGTCCATGGGCCTGTATCAACCTCAGCGGCCGGTAATCGGATTCAGACGTTACAGAAACATGATAGCCACGACAAGGGGTGACAAGAGAGCGATGATCAGCGTGGACACGGGTAGCGAAACGAGCGTCGATCGTACGCCACCGCCTTACGTCAAACAAGTAAGACGACGATTCGTGCAAATAACAATATTTTAATAAAATATTTATAATACGTAATACTACATTAGTAGTTCCCCGCAGGGCCGTGGAGAGAAATCAAGGGCCCCAGGGACAAACTAATCCGGGCCCCTTCCCTATATCAAATATTAAACTTACTACTACTACCCAGCGTTGTCGTTTAAAATATTTATAACAAAAAAGTTGATGTAAGGTATATACATACCTATATAATAAGTTAGATTCAAAGAAAAAATTATCTAACATAGAACAAAATGATTATTATATTATTAATACAAAAATATAATAATCTACGTAGACTTTTCGCGTTGTCTACACTCTCAAAATATTAAATAACTAACTTTTTACTCTTCGAAAACAAATCGTTCAACAACAGATTAATTTTGTGAGGTTTGTTTGCAAAATTAATTGTACCTACCTATGTCCAGTATTTAATTTTCAATATTATATGTGTTAATTTTTTAAAGTAAAATTATGAATTTATAAATTAAAAATAATTTTTTTGATTAAAGTAATTATTAGGTGAAATATAGAGCTTGGTTTTTTTTCGGAAAGGCCTGGGCTGGGTCTTCGTAACCCCGGGCTCCATGGCTACAGCCCGGCTGCCCCACCCTCTCGTCGGGCCTGGTTCCCCCATTGCGTCTCTTTAATAATGACTACAATCATAATGGTTGTCCCACTTCCACAGGTCGTCAACGTGCAGAGACAAACGCACGCTCACGTCCACGCGCAAATGAAGACCCCGTCACCGTCGAGTCACGGAGGCAGCACCATGCGCAGCGGATTAGAACAACGGGACCGGAGTCTGACGGTGATGATACCGAGGGCTAAATATCGGCCAGCCCCTCAACAGGCGCCGCCGTCCATATTGACCATGTCGACATTTGGACCGGAACAGAAATCTATGACGTCGTACATGGAGTCGAGACAAACTCCGACCAAAGTAACCTATAAGACAACCCGTCATCGGAATTAACATAAATTATCAGCACTCGCGCGGGGTGAAAATTTACCCCCCCAGTCAAACTAAAATAAGTGCACGAGAATTTATCTATAACATTCAGCATCTTCTGATAACATAATATGATTACAAAATATTATATAGATAAAATATTATATAATATATTAAATATTATAATATTATATATAACTCGAAATATATTAATTCAAATCGGTTTGAGACCAGACATAGCAACATAGATATTTGAGCACAAAATACCAAAATTTTCATTTTCACCAAATATCAAAAGACTGAAAATCTACAAGCAATTATTGCACTACCTACGTGTATATGAAACTTAATAGTACCTAGTGCAAAATTAAACACTATTGTGCTCGAGGATTTTACCGTACCTAAAATAAAAATGATGTGTCTAGGTAAAAAATAATAGCCAATAACATTCAAAATTTTAATTTTTTAATTAAATCATATTCTATGCAAACGCAATACTACTAACTTAAAAAATGTCTTTTACAATATTATGTTTGTGATGCCGGGATGGACTTTTACCCCGCGGTTGTGGTGACGGCGGGTTAAACGAGGGTTTTTAAGTTGCGCGCTGGTGTTTAATACACGCGTATATGTTTCACGTTGCACAGGGTTCGAGATGTAGCAGCAGGAAGCCTAGTGATTCGACACAACGGTCTGTAGATATCCAAGCGCCACAACGTAAAAAGCACGCGGCCCCGAGAAAGCCGTCAACAGGTAAGGTGTCCGTTATTATTATGATTACAACGTTGAAAGACAAACGCGTGGGTGATGTTTATTCGTATTTAAATAACACGTCCGTCCTGTGCAGGAGCACTGGTGTCGGCTGGATTCGAGGTTTCGGCAACGGTTGTGAAAACCAAAGAGCTAGACGAAGCGTACGTAAATCGCGAGGACGACAAACCGGATTTCAACACTGGTAGAACGACCGCCGCCAGGTACCTGGGTGCTAAACTTGCAAATAAACATTGTGTTCAAGTCCTTCGGTTATTTTGAAACGATGTAATAATTTAATGTTCGTTTAACCGCCTTTTTAGAACTGTATCCGTGGCAAGATCGTTCGACGAAACAACCGTACAGCCACCGACCAGATGCTATCATCCGGAAAGTCATTACGAGTCGAAATCGCAGTACTCGCATAAAACAAATGATGTGAGTAAAATTGTCATCATTTTCCTGAATACATAATGATAAGACGTTTTATTGGCATCTAGCTAGACTTGAGAACATTCCAAGTTCTAACGGATAAAATATTTACTAAAAAATATATTTAAATGCAAAAATGTTGAATATATACACATTATTATATCAATATTCTATTGAAACATGAAAAAATATGTGAACATAAATAATTGCTATTGTTTTATTTGCTAATTTACTGTCACTCTTGCAAACCCAGATCTCTTAGTTAGAAAATAATGCTTTAGTTGAATGATAATAATAAAACCATTTGACATCAGAAAAATAGTTTAATCAATAAAAATATTTTTCAGGAGGGACATACAATGGTCGAGAGAGATTTGGGTTCCACATATCTAATGCCCCAGTCAAAACTTTACAAGCCAGACAACAGAGTAATGAACGAAAAAATTATTTCACACAATGATTATTGATAAAAATTAATTTTTTGTTTTCCGATTGTTTTTATTATTGCAGGGCAGTGACACATCGAATTTCGACTCACTGTGACGGAATTATTATCCGTGATTACCTGCTCATGCCATATAATAATAATAATATAATTGACAGTTATGTAAGTATCCCATGAAAAAGTCTACGTTTCATTTCAAGGATTTATCTCAAGAATAATATGTTAAACAATAATTGTACCTATATACACACAGTAATATTGTCTTATGTGTAATGTTATGATAAATGTTTCAGATAATCATCTAAGTTATACCTATGTTGTACAGCTTCCAAAACTCTGTACTCTTAATTTATTACTGTATAATGATATTATAATATGATAATGTCCTAAAACAATATTAATATTAGTCTATATAATGTTATTCTTTATATAATATTAATGAATAATGATACACAATGCCATATAAATAGGTAATTTTGTTATTAGTTTAATTGTATATTATTATTAATTTTTTATATGTCTAAAATTATTGACACTAAAGTTCGTTTGTTATGAGATATTCTCTTTTCTTGTGATTACCCTTCCGGGGACTAATCATAATGAAACGACAATACCTCTTTTTATACTCTAATTTTTATTTGATGTTTTGATGTTTTAAAAATTAATGGTTTGTAATGTTATTGTTGATTTGATGACATAATTTTTAAACTGCAATTAAAATTAGTTGTTAAGGATACCAAGCCTTATTTGTGCCAAAAAATATTGTCATCTTTCGAAATTACATAAACAGATAATTTGTGTATACATATTGCGTTTGTATTTATGTACCCCGTTTTTCGTTAAAAATACCATAGCTTTAAACAATCAGTACTGATAATGATGATTAA
Source organism: Stegophylla sp. TES_Ste_2020 (assembly GCA_025469315.1). Classification (NCBI taxonomy): domain Eukaryota; kingdom Metazoa; phylum Arthropoda; class Insecta; order Hemiptera; family Aphididae; genus Stegophylla; species Stegophylla sp. TES_Ste_2020. The sequence continues at coordinate 14,002 of JAIPRM010000760.1, read as the reverse complement.
AATATTTTTATTTTAAATTAATAAATATTATATTTTGTTATTATATAATACATAATATTATTATCTATGACAAAAATCCAGTGTATTATAGGTTAAATTATATTTTAGATTCTGAGTTGAGCGAAGAAGGTAATGTTTTTACAATAATGTTTAATTTTTTTGTAAACACTTTTTCGTATAAAAATACTCTTGTCCAAAATTTTTGACCAGCAACTTTTTGAAAGGTGCTTTTTCCAAAATTCTCAATTATTGTCTTCAAATTTAGGGAAAACTATCAAAAGTTTGACAAAAACTATCTTTTTTAATTCAAACTTAATGATTATGAAAATTCGTAATATATAGACAATAATATAAGAAATATTTTGATAACATATTTCTTATTAATTTTTTTTTTTTTTTTGTAATATTAATAAACTTTATAATTTTTGAGTAAAATCATTTTATTGAAGAAACGATTTATCGCTTCTTTAAAATATAACACACCCTCCAAATCCCACCCGAAGAACGAATACCTAATACCTATGGTGCAAAGTATGTCTGGCTTTTTTAATTTTACTCCTAAATTATAATATTATTATCAGATCTTTAGTTGACAAAGAACCAGCTCATTTCCAATAAACGTCAATATTTTTTAATTCATTATTGTTCTTTACTTAAAACCAATCAAGCATAAATCAATTCCTTCAATTCAACTACCTTGCAATCTATCTATATTGCAAACCTATAAGGTTCAGGGGTCATTTTTCTTGTTCCTGACTATAGACAGTTAATGCACAGAGTGTGTACTATAAAGTAAGAAACATTAAATAAGAATAAAAAAGACCATTATTATACGATACTTGAATAACAATCAATTCAAACACATACGAGAAAAAAAGAACATTTCATTTTTTTAACAACTTTTGAAATATATTTATTAGACGTTTTTTTTATTTTTATTTAATCATATAGAGCAGTTTCAAGTTCAAATTCGTATTCTAAATAATAATTATGATCGTAAATTGTACATTCAAATACAGAATACTTAAATACTTCAGTCAGTATTTTGCTTTTTTTTTTTAAGTTTTAAACATAAATAATAATACAATAAATGTATAATGTACGTAAATAACATAACAAAAACATAATAATTTTAAATATAAGAATAATGATAAAAAAAAATGAATTAATCCAAAAATTCTAAAATAACATAATAATTTTTCTAAATTGCGTTTACAACAGATTTAAATATTAATACAATACCCTAGGTATTAAATGTGTAAAAATTACAATTTAATATGGATGGTACTCGCACCTTGTCAGAATAGATCATTTCAGACAGGTGCAAACTATGAATATTATCTATTTGATCATGGTCAGTACCAACAAGGTACCTACATGTATGGGAGGTAATAAACATGTTCATACACAATACAAGTAATTTTGTTTTGGTCCCACTAAAATATCTTAAGAACAATTAATATCTAATAATAATAAAAACAACAACAAATAATAATAATAATAAATACAACAGGCATTATTTGGACTATATCTAATACCATTGGTGCAACCGCAACAACAGTATATCTAGGTAATCTATTATGATAAATAATAAGTGGTGGACAAAGTGGGTAAAACAAAATGAAAATATAAAAAAACTACTTTGAGTAAAGTGCATAATACAGGCACAATGATTCAATAACTAACAAGTATTAAAATTAATTGTTTTATATAAGATAACTTTATGCAAAAAAAGAAAATTACTAAGTCTTTTATTTTTTATTTTGACAGGCATTCAGTAGTCATAAGGTAACATCAAGTAATTAGACATAATTAGAATTAATAGAAAAAGTCATTCAGTAAATGTTTTTGGAATTATTATTATTTGTCTTGAACTCAAATTTTACATCTCAAAAAAAAAAAAATAAATAAAAAAAAATCCTTTCAGCAACTTGCATGAAACATGTGCTTCACAATTTATGTACTTTTACATTATAGACTTACAAATTATACATCAAAATGAACTAAATAACATCCCACTATTTTTTATTTTTATTTATTTATTTTTTTTTTTGTAAAAAATAATAACTAAATTCGACTCTCTAAAATTTAATTCTGATTATTGAGCATTACAAATGACAGGGAATTGTCTGTAGCTATATTTATAATAACAATAGACATAATATAACTTCTAATACTTATAATAATAAAGTATTATATGTAAGATCATCTTACCTAACTATACATAAATATATTTATAATAATAATATAATTATATAAATTGTAATCGATATACATATAACATATTTTGTATAAAAAAAATAAGATAAAATCTATTTTAGAATATAATATTACAAATTAGTTATTGCTAAAAAACAAAAAAAAAAACAATTTGACCATGGTGGACTATAATGAAGTATGGCAATATAATTTTAGATGGCATATTCTATCAAAGAAAGTCGTACATTTAAATGATGACTAAACTATATATAAAAAAGGTATATATTCCAAGAAAATAAGAACAGAATCTGAATTGAAAAAAATAAATTAAAACATAGTTATAATCACCAAAGCATTTTTTATCACAAGCAATAAATAATCACAATTTTTTTTATCTTCAACTTAAGTAGTCCACCATTGAAATCGTTATAAAATATTTAATTATATATTTTTAATTTATATATTTACCTGTATGAATATACATATGAATAGTAATATATAAAAATGTATTGCTTTATATGTATAAGATAAAACAATTGTTTTAAATAAGATGAAAGAATAAAATATATAATATATAATGAAAAATATATACTGAAAATGCATGATTATGTTTTAAGTTGTATAAATGGATTGTCAGACACAAATATAATTTATTTTTCTACAAAACTAGTTAATTTCAGTATAAATATTTATAAAGATACACATAGGCAATATAAAAGCACCTAGCAGTAAGTCCTATTAATTCGATTGTCAAAAATAAATGTTTTTTAATTAGAATTGAAATTTAAATATTTCCATTTTCGCATTTACCTACAAAAGTAATAGGTAAAATTGATCTTAATTTTAATTTAGAATACTAATCGAATGTAATGAATTATTAATAAAAAAGAACAATATACAAGTCAAGTTTAATACAATATGGTTTGATAAACATGCTCATTTGGTCACTATATATAGTGATAGGGCAATAAAAATATCATCACCTCATCACAAAAATATCAAGCATGTTTAATAAATCATTTTGTATAAACATTTATATATTTGAAGCAATTTATTAAGGCACTGAATATTATATTGAAATCAAAAATGTTAGAATATCAGAATTACATAATAAAATTGTGTATAGTTTGTTGAGTATATATATATATATAATAAAATCGGTTATGATTGTCAAGTTTATTTAAAATTGTTCGCAAATATATTTTAAAATATCAAAATTTAAAATTAAGTTATGGGATAATATGCTTGTTTCAAATGAATAATATGTAAGAACTTTTACTTCCATACATAAAAAAATGTTATTTAACACAAGAAAAATGATACAAAATAAACTGTATAGAACAGCTATCATGTTACATTACCATCGAAATATGTCATAACCCTGTACAAGTAACTAAAAAGAAAAATAACCAAAATGCACAAGTGTTCCGCCTGTTATTAAGGATGTAAATTCGAAGAACAGTAGTTAAAAATATAATTTTTTTTCTTAAATAGCTTTGGAATTTAGACTCAAATAATTAAAATGTAATATTAGGATTATGATAGAGGCGCGGTTAGAAATATTTAAAAACCATTATAATAATTGATGGCCAAAGTACACAAGCAAAAAGGCATTTTTTTCTGTAAGTTAGTGGCAGTGCGAAATAAAAAATAAAATGTTTGTTTACAACAATAGAAGGCCTAACATTATAAACCTGTTTAAATAAAAGTATTCAACAACAACAATAAACATATTATTATGGATAACAATAACAAATCAAAAAAAATTATACACTTAATAGGCTAACTGGTATACATATAATAAAAAGAAGTTCAAGAATCGGAGTAAAATAAGAAAGTGTAAAAATCATATTTCAGTCCTCAACAGCCTCTTCATTTTCGAGCACATGTTTGAACCAAAATGGTTGGAATGCATGTCCGTTGCCAACGTAGAACTTGCTCATGAATTCCACCCTAAAAGTAACATAAAATTAATAATAACAGTAAATCATGTTATAATATAATATTCATAATAGTATTGTAAAAAACAGTCTCTAATTCACCGTTCTTGTGGAATTTTAACTCCATAATATATGATATTACAATTGATATAGTTCAGTGCAGAGCCCTGCCCAGCTAAATCACCACCCTTTGTTAAGATCATAAGTGTGGCCAGACTTAATTTAAAATATATTTTTGATACAAAAAAAATGATATGTTGTATTCTAAATGGAACGAAATGTCTAGTGGAATAATCTATGTTTACAATAGTATTAACCTTTTAGTCATAAAACTAATCCAAGTTTTGTCCACCAATTTAATAGATCAGAAGTATAGGTTTTAAATAGTTTTTAATAGAGATACATTTTCTAAATACTCAATAGTTTTTCCAAAAACAAGAAAAAATTACTTCAAATTTAAGTAGAAACACGAAAATATACCACAATTTATATTTTTATGATAATGGTTTATGTAGTAGAGTAGTAATTCCTAAACAAATAGCATAGAAACTAGAAATTTTCACACATTATCAAAAAATGGTGAATACATACTGAATAAAATGTCATCACTCTTGAGATAAATATTAAATATAAAATTTTTAAAATGACTAGTATTTCATTAGTTTTTTTTTCTATTTTTTCTAATACTAATAATTCAAATAAAACTTTTTAGTTATAAAAAATATTATTAAAAAAAATGCAGTTCAATACAAAAATTAAGATACATACCAGTGCAATCGGAGTGTGTGTAGGAATGCTGAAAGGCCTTCCATCATAACTAATATTGCTAATGTGAACACAGACCACAAGCCAAACATAATGTATAATTTGATAGCACCCCAATGCGAATCACTGGTTAAGCCCATTTTCAAAACCATATTCCACAGAACTTCAGACAATTCTGTAAAAAAATTATATTTATATGTGTGTGTATTTAATCAAATTGTTGTCAAAAGCCATGTTACTCACGTGCATGTGCTAAAGATAACGCCCAGAGCCTAAGATATGAAGCTGTATGTGAAACAGTACTTAGCACATATTCTATGGTTTCAATAGACTGATGAATAAATAATTCTGAAGCCGGTTCTTCTTCTTCATGACCAGCAACCTCATTAAGCATACCACTCATTTCAGTCTCTTTCAGTTCTATGCTACCATTTAGTTCACCACGACTATCAGACTATAAAAAAAAAAGGTTTGTTCCATACTATTGTACATATAAAATAAAACGCGAGTAAATATATGAATAAATACCTGATGTTTTTTATGGCGTCTTTCATACAAAATAATGTATAATGGTTTGCCTAACAACATTACTGGAATACACATTACAGCAATCACAACAAAAATCTTTTGTAAACGATCCTAAAATATAATCTTAAATGTAAATAAAATAGATAAATTTTTTTTAGATAACCAATAATTATCTTACTTGTCCTTCAAACATGTATTCGTCACATCCATAAAATGGTTTTGTGTGTTTAAATAACATCATATTAATAAACAGAATAAGCACCGAAGGCGCACATCTAGGGCTGGTTTTTAAAGCTATAATATTCAAAAAATTACATTATAAAATAATATTTAAGATAATAAAGAGGTGAAAATATACATACAGTTCATAGGACCATACCAGATCCACTTCATGAACATTAATGATACCATGTACAAAAACAATAAAACCAAAAATAACATTTGAGGTATAAACTGTAGTAGAATGTTGATTTTTTTATTGAAATGACTACAAATTAAAAAAATTAATTATAATTTCACAAGAAATTCAGAAATTGCATTTTATTACATACACATGATTAACAACACTGAGTACAACACCAAACATCATATGAACGACCCCAAAAATGATTGATAGTTTCATTTTATATGAATTTAGAAATATAATTTTATTAACAGCAACCTTCAAAAAATACAAAATTGTATTAAATACTTACAATAATATAAAAAATATAATTTAAGTATAGGTCACCTGCCAAACTGGATCGAGTCCCAAAGGATATGGTTTTTGAGAATAATCTTTGGTGGCTGGATCTAAAATAATACTTTTATTTCCCATGATAGATTTCTCACTTTCATTAATGGACCAGCTGGACCCAAATATATTTACGGACTTTGAAAATATATCATTATATACAATACCAGTATATATTGAAAAAAGTCCCATGAGCAAGATTATGTAGCGACCTCCAAAAAAAATGTTCCATATCTAATAAAAATAAAGAAATATGTAATGTAATTTATAAAGAACTCAACAAAAATAATATTGATTTAAATAATTTACTGATTCACCTCATTTGAAGACTTTGTTTTAGACAATTGTTGTTCATATATGACCATGTATGTACTAAACACTGTTAAAATAATTCCATGACCAGCGTCACCAAACATTATGCCAAAAAGAAATGGAAATGTAATAATTGTATATAAAGCTAAAAAGATATAAAAAATTAGTTTTTGGTATAATATGATTAAATATTATTTTTATATACACAATTTAAATTTACCAGGATTCACTTCTCGATAACCAGATATACTGTATGAATCCACCAAATTTTGGAAGCCCTGCGTGAACCGATTAGTTCGATTGAACGTTGGTGGATTTTCATTAGTGTCGATAATATTTAAAAATGAAGGTATTGAGCTGCCAACGGCTTTCTATACAATGAATATCAAAACTTCAAATATTAAGTAGATAAATAAGTCTTATAAGGTATTATGATCTTACACTGCCTTCGGCTAATGTGTGTCTGATGAATGCTAAGTCTTTAATTGGTATCCAACATTCACCAATCAGACACTTTTTGGTAACGTCCATGTTGAAAAGGTTAAGTGTATGGTAAATTGCTTTCATTTTGCGTACCATAACACCCCAGTTGTGCAATTCTTTTGCTACAGTTGTCAATACACGTTGCCTATGGTCTCTGGTTTGATTTAGCACCTATTTATAAAAAGTAAACATTAAAACGCTAGGAAGAAAAAAAATTTGAGGTGTTAAAGCTCACCATATTCAAATCTTCTAGTCTAGTTTTAACACCTTTTAACATTTCTTGTCTTTCAGAATGTGCACTTGGGCAATTATAGAATGATGCATGGAACCCAGAGCAGACTTTCTTGACACGTGATTTGAGCTGTTCCCCTTGGAAGAACGCAACAAATACAGTTTTGAAAATTTCATTTCCCTAAATTTTTTACAGAAATTTAATTTGTTATACAATGAAATCAAATACATGGATTTATATTAATTATTATAATTTCTTATATATTTTTTAATTACACTATAAATATTAAATTTTATTTATGAATAAATTAACCAACACACAGATAAAGGACAATGTTAACATTTATAAACTCATGTTTAATTTATTTTATAAGTATGATGTAAATGTTACCGTAGCTGGGTCTTCAAGGGATTCTTCAAGTTCTGCCCTCCGCAAAAACACATTTCCTCGACTAATACGCCATAACATACGCTCAAAACCAGGTACTCGTTCTCGGGGCACGACTCCGGCAACAAACCTATTGTATTTATAAGAAAATTATCATTTGATAATTTGTTTACAGAAGTAATATTTACATTTAAAATAAACTTCTTTTTATTTTAAATGGACCCATTTTTCAGATATTTAATTATATTTAACAAATGTAGGTAATTAATTAAATTACATTTTACATTCCAAAAATATAAATTTAATAATAAATGAATATTTAAATTTTAAATTGAACTTAATATTTATGAGCAGAATGAGTGAATTTATTTTTACAAAAATGTTTATTTTTTTTAGTTAATACAAATCTCAAACTGTGTATTAAACCTAAGGCTCTGTAAAAACTCTCAATGCTTCATGAGAAATTAGCTCTAAAGTAATCTAATGTGTTGAACACTTTGATCGAGTTTAACGCATTAAAAAAAAAAAAAATACATTTAGTTGCATTTTTAAATAAAATATGTATTTAGCGTTGTTTCTTATATAAAATTACATTTCCTTTAATCATTATTCTATTTAAAAATGTATTGTCAGTGTAGTTTTTAGTGTTCTACTTATTTTTTATTCTCTTAAGAGGCTCTGCAATCTAAAAAGTTGATTAACACTATATGGGTCACTAGATGTACTAAAACATTTTATTCATCCCTTCAATCTAAAATGCGTAAATAAATAATATTAAGATATTTTTAAAATACGTAATTTATAGTTATACACATGTTAAATTTATAAATACTTTTGCATGTAATAAAATGAATTATTCTGTAACAAAGTGACTACATTTATTACTAAACAAATTTAGTAAATAACTTTAATTTAAATGTAATAAATGATAAAAATATCAATTTACATTTTCCATGATTTACACAGTATATTGTAAGTTGAAAAGTTAATTATCAAATACAGAAATGTGAAATATAATTTTATGATTAAACTGGGTTTATAGATCATTTATCTGATCATTAAACATGAAGTATTCTTCAGTCAGTAAATTTAAATGATGAAAGCGAACAACCAAAATTGTTATTTATAATTGGTAATAAAGTGTAAATGCATTATTATTGAATAGAATTAGTATAGACTTCCGGAAATCAATTAAATTCCAACAATATACAATATATAGTTCAATTGAAATGGAAGAAAAATAACAAAGGCAAATAGGAAACTTCATTTAATCAAATATAATATAATATTTATGACGATGAATATTTCACATACATTTGAACAGAAATGATAAGGAATAAAAATGATTTTTGTTAGCTATAAACTGGTTTGAATGGAAAGTATGATTAAAAATATTTTTTTAAACTATAATGCACATTAAAATAATTTTTTTTTAGGTCTTGTTTTAGGACCTTACTATTATTGGTCCTCACTACCATTTCTATTCTCTCAAGCTGATCCACATGACTCACCTACTTGAAGAAAACCATGCTCGCTGCAGCTGGTTGAATATTTTACTTGGCAACTAAATAATTTCGAATTGACATATTATGTCAAATTTACTGACAAAGTGACAGAAAACTATAAGTCCAGTGCTGTAGCAACCATGGGTTCAGGTGGTGCATGACACGGAACCCTGCCAGGGCTAAGAGCCAATCACCATCAACCACAATTTTTTTTTTTTTCATTTACACATTTATTTTTCAAAAAGGTTTAGTAATATATCAACGTTAAGTATTGAAAAAGGCAATACTGACGAAATACATATTTCAAAGATTATTACTGACTTTGCTAATGTTAAAGCTTGAAAAATATGTTTTTTGATCATACATTTAATCATCATTACACCCATATTTTTATGGTCACACTGTTTAAGACTCAATACACCCACCATGAGTATCCTTTACAAGAACTTTACAAAAAATAAACAATACTTATGTGGTATTACATGACCGCCTTTTTTTATATATTAGAATTATGATTCTCAAGAAATAAGGGACCCATACACATAAGTTTACACAGAGACCTTTGACTCTCAGTTGCGGCGCTGAATAAGTCACTCAACAAGAAAACATAGTTGTGTTTAAATGTCTAACCTAATCTCACATGACACATAAGATAAATATCTATAAACTTCTGTGATTGACAAATATTCAATGAGTATATATTATGAACCATGTGGATCCTGCTTTATTATTAGTTATAGATCAATGAGTTTAAAAAAGAAACAATTTAAAATGTAATTAAAGTCTAATGGATCTAGAAAATTAAATTAATTATTTATTTTATCATTTACTCATATTTTGCAATGTAAATTGGTATTTTAATAAATTAAACATGGTTTAATAGAAAAATATCATTATTTTTAAATTATATGGTAATTTATATTCAAAATAAAGAAATATTTTTGAAATTTAAATGCAATTATAACAAAAAATATGTTTAAAAAAAAAGGCCCATTCTTCTGATAAATATGTAAATATACATGGGTAAAATTTAATTGAAATTAAAAGTTCAATACTTGAAAATAACCCATTTATTTATTTCGAATAGACATATTTAGGAACACACAAACATAAACACATTGTAATATATATTTTAAACACAACATGCGACATAAATAGCTGGGTAAAAGTGTAAAACCAAACAGGACATAAAAAACTGGACATAACATTTTTTTCTTTTTACTTCAAATTTTAATAATTTGGGAATTATTTTAATGGATTATTAAACTTACTGGTAATGTGCTGTATTCATTTGTATGCCTCTTTCTCATAAAAAAGTGAAAGTGACGAATACAGCTATGATCTCATAAGTTTGTTGATTTGTATATGTAACACTCAGTGAAATATTTGCTTTTATTTTAATTTTGTTTAACTTACTTTTTACCTCACAAAAAAATTGTGTGATTGTTTGTGTCAAAAAAGTCACTACTCACCCGAGACGGCCCCGAGTGACTTGGGACTGACTATTAAGAGCTTCATCACTGATTAGAGCTTTTGTCAAAGAATCCGTGCCTGATGCGCTGGTACCGTCTTGCTGTTGAAAAGAGAAACTCTAAAGGACAAATCAGAAAAAATTCTACATCTACTTCAAGCACTAATAGGTATATCAAATATACACACTAAAATTAATTTAAGTTATACTAGGTACCTATTTAAAGCAGGTGTAAAATCTTCTACAAAAATTTTGTTGGAATTAAATAAGTGATACCATTTACATTACTACATAATGAGAGATTATACACAATATGAATAATCTTAGATAAAATATATTTAACACAAGTGCGAGATTTAGCAGAAAAAAAAAAGGATTCAACTGTGTTCATTTCAAATTTGGTACACAAAATAGATTTGAAATTAAATGGATATAATAGCATAATAAAAGCATAATTTTTTCTTACTATTTTTTTTTTTTTTTTTAAGTCTTTAAAAAATACCAAGACCTAAAAAACATGCAATATTTTAAGCTAAACTCAAAATTACTTACGTCTAAGAAATCCATATCAAGCTCAATGGATGAACAAGAAAAAAACAAATTTTTAGTTAGAGACATTTGAAAACAAAAATTGTAGAAATAAAATTGTATGTATATAATTAAATTTAAACTTGCTTTTAAATAGTTTTTACAGATGTTTTTCTGTGATTACAATGCAATGATATATGTTAAGTGGTTTGGCTAAGTATATTATTATTTTTATGGTTATATTAATATCATAAAAAAAATTAAATTGATGTTAAAATCTATACTTGATTAAAATAATTTTTTTTAACTTTTATAATGTTATTTATTGGCCAACGAAAATAAGGTTTAAAGCAATTTCATAACAAATAATGAGAATTTCAATTAATGTATCAATAGTTAAATAAATCTATTATAAACTGGGTGTAATTCATTTTTCGATATAAGCTAAATAAGAAATACAAAATTTAAATTATTGGTTCAGGTTTCATGGTAATGATTGTGTACCAAATTTGACTATATAATAATATGTAACACAAGTACACAATAAAAAAATTTTTTATAACAAGTCAGTTGCAAAATAATATGAGTATATAATATGCTAATAGATAAAATGCATATAATTTTAATATAATATTAAAGTATTATGTACCATTTAAAGTATTTAATCTATTTTGAAAATAAGTATATATTTGATTTATTAAATATATATAAGACTCTGTAGTAGTTAATAGTAATAATTTTCATGAATGTTATTAAACAGGTAGGTACTAAGTATTTAAGTGTTGTTATTTTAAAAAGAACAATAATTAATGGGTACTTAGTACATAAGGGATATTAAAGTTGGATGGTACGACTATTATTTTTAAATTTATTAAAATCAGCTTTATAATATTATTGCTAAGACTGATGAAATTTTATTCACACTTCTAAATTACATTAAAATGTAGAGAACTCAAATGCTTCGTAATGGTATCTAAAAATATTTGGTGCTTATTTTTAATTTTAAGTGATATGAGTAATTACATAAAATAAAATGTGTATAGTAAAACTGATATTTTAATTTTTCTTATTAATATCAAATAAATATAAAAAATTACCAAAAGCAAAATATCAAAATAATTGCAATATTTTGTATGATTATTTATTACTAAACTTAATGGGCTTATAGAAACCAAAAGTCAATAAATATTTTAATTTTATTTAATTCATTTATGTATACATAAATATGACAAACATTTTGCTGAAAAAAAATGTAATAATACATTTTTTAATTTTAATAGTTACCTCTTCAAAAAATGCATGTGTTTTTTCCAGAACATGTCTAAGTTCAGTAAGCTCGAGGTAATTTGATTTTAAGTTAACAGCATTATGGCTAAGTTCTAAAATTTCGCTCTCTGTGCGTTCTAGTTGTGACTAAAAAAAATTACAAAATTATTAATAAACATGAATATAAATCGAGCACAAGTTAGTAAAAATATTAACCTCTAAGTTTATAATTTCTCTCGGATTTGGAGCAAATGGGAATACACTGCTTTCAGGTATGGGAACATGTACATGGTCTTTGTACACTTCAGCTTGAATGTAACGCAATTTTCGTTCAAGTTCATCACAGCGTCGAACTTCACTAACAAATTTTCGCTGGAAGACGTTCATTTCGCTATTTAACTATAAAAATACAAATTTAGATTATATATGTCATATAATACTCTGATTTTATAATTTAAATTAAATCAATTATTTACATATTATATTATTGATAAATCATATTATACATAATTAAATAAATATTTAAAAATGTATGAAATCTAATCTTCACTTTAATCATTTTCACATAAAATAAATTATTTTTCAATCAAAACCTTGCACAATTTAAAATTACACTCAAAATTTTCTTTTACCAAAAGATTTCTGACATATAAGTTTGCTCAAATTTTTTTAAAACTTGGCTAAATTTATACATTATTATAAATGTTTAATATTCAAATTATTGCTCACAAATGACTTAATTTTTTTTATTTAAATTAAATTCAATATATTATGTATCATAAATATTAAATATAGTTCAATAATATTTACAATATACATAATTTAAGTGTTTATACGAAAATCTGTATTATTCTTATTTCTATTAACATCAACATTGTCAAATATTTTCAATTATCAGTATAAAGTATAAACATAAAAATGTACTATACATTGCACTTATAATAGGTATACATACATATGTTGGTTAGATGATGAATTGTTGACATAATACATTCAAAAAGCAATAACATTCCAAAAATACAATTAGCACTAATGGTCAATCGTTAAATGATATTCTTTAGTTTTTAATTTAAAAATTTATGAAAATTAAAAAATATTTGGCATTACTGATCACTAGTTGAAGGCAATTGGTTACCGATATAATATGTTAACAGCATCTTTCAACAATATCGACAACAACAAGGACAACGTCTTACACAAGCAACATAGTGAAACGATTGATTTTGGAATGAAAAATTCATCTACTTTTTTTTCAGTCCCACTGATGTAATGCAGCGATAAGAATTTTAAAAACATATTTGAATTCAGTGCCAAGCACAATTATTATAGATTGATATAACAATGCAATGATTCTAGTATAAAATCTAATAATTTTTTAATTTTATAAAATAGGAGAAGGTACCATGTCTAATTCCATATAAAATGAGGACACTAAATAAGTAACAACAAATAATATATTATCTAAATGAGCTGCATACACTTAATTTGTGTTTCTTGTCTACAAATAATCTTAATTGAAGCAATCTCAATCTTTCTATTCTATTTTAGATTCTGAACAAAGTGAAGAAGCTAGTGTTTTTACAATGATGTTTATTTTTTTTTTTTCTGTTAACACTTTTTCGTATAGAAATACTTGTCCAAAAGTTTCGATCA
>JAIPRM010000759.1:13523-48328 GCA_025469315.1 Stegophylla sp. TES_Ste_2020 | reverse complement strand
CGATTTCCCTTGTATCCGTCACTAGTATCTTGAACCATAGGCACAATTAAGGAGGACTTAAGAAGTTCAGCCACCCTTAAAAAATCACTCAGATTCTCAGATATTTTTTGAAAATTGCTGAAGGTTGCCACGTTTAAGCATCTTAACTGTTAAGCCTTTGGAGAACTAAATGAATAAAATAAACGTGTTAGCCCCTATAAAATTAATCCTAATTGCACTAATGTATTCAACTGATCAGCCCTCCCCGAAAAAAATTCCTGGCTACGCCACTGTAAATCACTGTACCCCACGCCTCGAGAAACTGCAGAAACTCAGTCTCAAATCTGATTTGTGATCACGAGATTACTTTTACCAGTTTTACCCACCGTAATTGCTTTTATTATAGTTAATAATATTATGTTTTTATATTATTATATTTTTATTACACTGTGGCGATTGTATTTACTAAGTGATCATGTTTACATACCTATTAATAAATAGTTTTGTACTGTTCAGTGTATATAATAATATTAAAATATTCACCATTATAATATACTTTATTTACTTAAATATCAAGCCTTGATAAGTTTTTTTTCTCTAATTAGTATATTTTTTCAAAAATATACTATTTAGCTATATTATTATTATGCCCCCTCTGTCCCTCCCTTTAATCCGGCTCTGAATCCGAGTGTTCCTATTTTGTAATCAAAATATTTTTTGAAAGCACACACGCACAATATTGCAGCAGACGTAGATAATATGATTGTGACATGAATTAGACATGACAGGAAGTACCTACATGGTTACATCGGATACCTGGCGTATGCGCGTACGACCCAACAAAAATATTAAACAAGTTTTATAAGCATACGCGTAAATGGTAAGTCGAACGCCATCTAGGAACGTAGATCCATGTGAAGTGTTTTCACTATTGAACGGCCGGGAATCATACACGTTATACCACCACTTATACCACTTTTGTTTGATTGCAAACGCCTGTATTACCGACGGCTGTCATTGAGTCATGTCGTCAGCTACTAAATTTGGTTGATAATAATTTTAAGGTAATATTATCCCCGCCACGGCGAATGCTCGGACATCACTTCGTTACACTTTGCTATTACCGATATCGTGGTGCGGGTAGTATCGCGTATGGTGATCACGGCTCCACTTCACAGTCTGGATCCGCCGTCACCACTACCATCCCCACCATCGCCCACCCAGTCATTCACACCCACCAGCTCCGGAATCTACTCACGTCCGCAGAACGATACCGCCGTATCATACATGTATACCAATGTTGTTATTAATATACCATACGGTTTATAATATCATGGCATTGTCGTAGCCGCCACCACAGTGCCGCTCCGCTCGGTGCATAGAAGATACCCGAAGCAATAACTTGTACTGATGTACTGCCGTTATCCTTACGAATGCATCAGTCTTGAACACCATCAGGCGTTCTCCGGTTGTGTGTGTGTGTGTTGTGTAAGTGTCTTTTCCTGTCATCGTCTTGAATGCAAACTACAGATTTCGCGTATAAAAATCGCCACCTGACAGTAAGTAATGGCGGGATCTCGTTATTTCATCCATTTTCATCCATAGGGCGTACGC
This sequence comes from Stegophylla sp. TES_Ste_2020, assembly GCA_025469315.1. Classification (NCBI taxonomy): domain Eukaryota; kingdom Metazoa; phylum Arthropoda; class Insecta; order Hemiptera; family Aphididae; genus Stegophylla; species Stegophylla sp. TES_Ste_2020. The sequence continues at coordinate 46,735 of JAIPRM010000759.1, read as the reverse complement.
TAAATCCGTCTACGGCCGTCAGGACACCCGTGATTCCGTCAAAGGGTACCATGTTCGCCAGTTGTTCGCGCCCTCGTGTGGGCGTGTGATGCATATTTTTATTACTATTTTTTTTCCATTCTTTTCCTGTTCCATCATTCGAGGTGCCTCATGACCCAAACAAAGTGCTCCACGCCATATGTTGCACACCCGCCACTAAAGCACATCCCACGCTCGGACCGATTTTCCAATGCACGTCTGTTCGCAGCGAGTTGAATGCGCTGTAGTCGTTCGTCCAGAGTTTAGTCCTCTTCGTATTCACCGTTTGCCTTTTGCGATTATCTTTAGAATTCCGTTTTTAGTTAATCTACCCATTGCCTTCGTTCACCACGAATTCAACGATATCGTACGATATACCATGTCCCCTTAACACTGTGCCTTGGTAAGTATTTACGTGTTCGATCATTGGCGCCTACTTCTCACTTATTAAAAGCGTCTCGACTGAAATTAATCTTCTGTCACTATATTCCCCCATGATAGGAGGGAAAAAATAAGGTGAACTTGTGCCATGCCCTGTCAATACTTATTACATTTATTTTATATATTTATCAATCGTGAAATGATGAAATTTAATAATCAGTTATACTTGTTGTTTGATTACCGCAGTGCTAGTACTCTCCCAATCAACATTTTAATTCTGTTACAGTGTCCAAATGAAGGTTATTGCTGTCATTGTGTTGCTGTTGTGTCTGACGTCTGCACATAAGTCTGACGAAGTCAAACACAAATGGTGGAGTATTCCAGAACCCGTTGCCACCGTTGGCAAGTTATTTTATTTCAAAATACCAAATGATTTGGCCGTCGACAACAACAGCCCCCTTGATGTAAGCTTTTCTATATGTATTTTTTTTTTTTTTTTTTTTTTTAGTTTTAGTTTCATTCATTATCACTTGTTCTGATTGCCTAAAATCCCTAGCAATGTATAATTCATTCATTTAGCATAAATAAATTACCTATCTTTGACTAGTGATATATCTAGCGAAATCATAAAAGTATATAAAAAAATGAAAAATGTCATAATATCAGCAGCTCTTCTAGTGCTTGTGACAAGTGCACCCTCCCCCCCCCCCAAAAAAAACTTTTTTTCATTATTATTTTGATTTGTGAAATTGTATATTGTACAATTTAAAAAAATATACCTGAAAATAAAAACAAATTAATAAAACATTGTATGGATCGACACAATCACCTTTAAGATGGGCCAGACTGATATTGATGATGAGTTATACACAGAAATTCATATATCAAGCATTTATTAAATTTATTGTTTGGACATAATTTCACCTCTAAATATTCTTCAATGCATTTTTTATTTTGAACAACAAGATATATTTCCAAGTTTTTGGGTCGTATTGAGATTAATATTAATGCTACCGGTGACAGTAGCTAGTGGTAAACGGAGTTTCTTAAAATTAAAGCTTATAAAAACATACTTGCGCTCTATTATGACTAATGAATGTTTGGTATCATTATTATATTTTATCTATAGAAAATTAAATAACTGCAGAAATTGATTTTTCTTCAATCACAAAGAGTTTTGCTCAATGAAAATCTAGAGAAATATTTATCATTAACAAATAAATATTTTATTTATGTAAATGTCTAATATATAATAATAATTTCATTTTTACCGTGCAGTTATCTCCATTTTCATTTATTATAAATTTACAGCTATACCTAAATTTATTGTTATTACTAGGGAACAGATTTATTTGCAAATGTTTGAAAGAGAGAAAAAATAAATAAATAAACATTGTAAAATCATAAGCTTCTTCACTCCGTTCAGAATCTATAAAAGACAATTTTACTTAAATTCGCAAGAATTTGATGAGAAAAAAGTGTTAGAAATAAAAAATTTTTCAAATTTTAGGTAATTTTTAAATAAATGTTGAGAAAACAATTGAGAAATTTGTAAAATTACATCTAAAGTACTATCTAGAGTAGTGGTTCCCAACCGGGGGTACGTGTACCCTAGATGATTTCAAGGGGTGCGTAAAAATAAATGGATAATTGCGGAAAAAGTTGAATTATATAGAAATACTTATCTAAAAGTTTCGACCAGCAACTTGAATTTGACCTAACCAGATGGTAATTTTAAGAGGTCATTTTTCAAAATTTTCATTAGTTTTCTCAAAATTTGGAAAAACTACCCAAAACTGTAGCAAAGCAGATTTAAAACTATCTTAATTATTGTATGAACATTTAAGTATAGATATACATAATTATATGGAAAATATATTGGTAAAAGAAAATTTTGAAGATATAAAAAAAAAAAATTTTGGAAAATTTATTTCCAATAGGTACATTTTTTTCTCATCAAAACATATTTTTTTCCTGTTCTCAGTTAATAGTGGGATATAAAAATAGCTAAGTAAAATTCAAATCTTTAATGATTATAATAAACTTATAATTTTTGAGTCTTTAAATAAATAGAAGCACCACTCAAAATCGTTTCATTAAAGAAATTATTTATCATTTCTTTAAAATTCAATACATCCACCAAGAGTATCCCACCTGAGTAGCGGAGAATACCCATTTGGATTTTTATTTATTTATTTACACATTTTAGGATTAGTTATGAGAAAAAAGTTTAAGCATTATAATTGAATCATAAGGGGTACAATATAGTAAAATATTTAATTTAGGAGTACGGAAAAAAAAAAGGTTGGGAACCGCTGATCTAGAGGAAAATCCAGTATCAAAACATTGCTGGTCAAAACTTTTGGTCAAGTATTTCCATACGAAAACGTGTACATATAAAAAATAAACATCATTGTAAAAACAGTAGCTTTTCGTTTAGCTCAGGATCTAAAATATGATTGTTAACTTTTATAAATTATTAATAAATAAAATACCTACTTAGGCATACTATATACTATAGATTCTAATATTTATGTATTATTGATAAAATCAAATTATTAAATTAATAGCAAGATAAATTATATTATATTTTTATTTTTATAACTAACATAATTTATGATAAATTAATTTTCATTTTTGTATTTTTGTCTATTTTTCTTAATTAATTCTCCCTTAACATTCATAACCAAATAAAGACATAAGCCATGAGGTATTTTATCTAAAATTATAAATATGCTTTAACTTTTCAACTATATAATATAAATTTTTAAGATACTTATTAGTTTTATAGTAATGATCAGGGCTCGAGACTTCTAGCATTTGCATATTTGTTTATATAACTCTAAAAAATAGCAGAGTGAGCTACAAATTTGTTTCATATTAAAAGAAATGTAGCTTTAAAAGTTTTTAGTGCATATTTTTGCATATTATGGTTTTTGCCTTTTTTCTGCTATTTTTATAAGTATCATGCTATTTTTTGCATATAAATTATTAATCTGAAAAAAATAAAGTAATTTTGTGGTTTGTACTTAGTGAGCGGCAAGTGTTGCTTTAAATTCCTATTTTACAAAAGTTGCGTTCACATTAAGACTGTTCATTGTGGACACCAATTTGACCTAAAAACTATTTTGTTTGTTCGCTTTTATAATATAAACGTGGCTTTACCAAATTTATCGAAACCACCCCGTCACTTTCCAAGTAATTTATATTTTACTGTTTACCTATATATAAAAATATTCCAGTAGTATAGAATATATCATTTTTATTGTATCTCGAATCTTAATCGTTTCTTTAAATGAACACGTAGTGTTTACGAATTTAGTATTTAGTAAATCTTAGTATATGGAAATATTTTCAAAAAGTAGATTATATAAATAAATATTTTTAGAATTTGAAATAATCAAAACACATTTTTTTAAACTTTTTTAAGCATGTTTAATTTTTTTATTGAGCATATTATAGTGCATATTTTACCATTTTTTAAGGCATATTATAGCGCATATTTCATGATTTTTTAGTACAAGAAGTCTCGAGCCCTGGTAATGATGTATTGATTTTTATACTCTAAATAGAACAACTGAGGTACTAGTTTAACAATAATGCTTTATTAATTTTTTTTTTAATGTGAGAGATTGATTGGTATTGTATTGGTAAATTTTGAAACAAAATAAGAGCGGATTGCATAAACATCAGTCTGTAAATTTGTTACCGGCACTGTAATTTACCAGTTCATTATGGTTTAATGATTGTGTAAAACTATAGGTAGGTTGCATAAAGAAATATTCAATTATTGATAACCGTTGTTACCAAATAAATTAAACCACATTTTATTTGATAAATTTGAAATTAATATTTAATAAATGAGTCAAAACTCCAAACAGTCCAAACAAATAATTAAATAAACAATTCACTATCAAAAATGTCAACAATAACATTGATAACATTCGTATAATTAAGCGATCTGTAAGTTAGAGAGCCGTTACAACTATCGGGCGTTCAAGCAACACCCACTTTTATTTACAGAACCATTAGCGGTTAACGGTGCGATAACGACTCTGTAAGTCACTACAGGACGTTTATGCAACCCAGTCTAAGCATATTGTGCACATCCCTACATGCCAAATACCAGTTTGTAATCACTAATCTTATCTTTCTACTATTGATACACTCTTATTTGAGTTAGTTTCTGTGTTATATGAATGAGGAGAAAATTTTTGGTCGAATTTAAAACAGAATAATCATTATGATTTTACAAATAATACTTATTACTTAAATACTGAATTCATGTTAATTGCTTTTCATCTTTAAACTATATTAATGCACTGTTTGTTATTATTTGAATTGAGTTCTAGTTATAATAACAATTGTCATCATGTAATTATTCAATTTCACAATGCTTTTTTTTAGTTTTTGGGTCAAGATGGTGGTGGTCTTCCAAGTTGGTTAGTTCAAGGTGATGGAGAACTTGAAGGCATACCTGGACCAGAAGATGTTCGTGATCATCTTTTGGTACGAGCAGGAGATAAAAACCGTCGATTGGTTTCAGATGTAGCATCTATTAGAGTTACACCACTTAAATGGAAAAATGTTCGAAATAATGTTTGTATAAATTATCTAATTTTTATTTGATATTAAGTAATTATGTAAGTTATACAATTTTGGTGAAAATACGTATAATTATATTACAGAAACGTTGTAAAAATACTGAAAATTCCATTTTACTTTGCCTTGTTATTGGTATGAATTTTAAAAGCATTCAACCATTACAAAGACTTATTGCACTAAAAAATTTAGCAGGATTTTTAAGTCTTCCTCAGGTAAGAACAACTTTAAAAAAAAAATACCTTGTTATATTTTAATAATACTTATAAAACATTTTTAAGGATTCGGTATTATTAGTGCCTCAAGAAAGTGTATCTTCTTGGTTAATTGAATCATCACATCAACGCCAGACACATAAAAAGCATCAATTCAATGATACTTCTTTTGTTCTTTGGGAGGTAAGAAATAATTATACCTTATTTAACATTAGAACTTGATAAACCAGGGTTGTTTACCCCACTGGAAAACCTGGAAATGTCAGGAAATTTAATTAAAGTATGGAAAAGTCAGGAACTTTTCAATAATGTCTGGAAATTTATTTATAGCAAAGGTATATGTAGGCCTTTTAGATTTTACTTATACTGTGTACCTAATTCATTTTGTTTTACATTTTTATAATCTATAAAAAAATTTATTTTATTGCTTCAAAATATTTCTCATATTATTGTCTGTCTTCATTAATTTTTTCATTAAGTTTGGATAGAAAAAAGATAAATACCTTGTCTTTCTTTTCAAATTTTTTGATAATTTTTCCCAAATTTTGAGAAACTATTGAGAATTTTGAAAAATGACCTCTTAGAAGTACCATTTAGTGGTCTCTGTAGTTGCTGGTCAAAACTTTTGGACAAGTATTTCTATATAAAAAAATGTTTATAGAAAAAAAAAACACATCATTGTACATCAATAGTTTCTTCGCTCCATTCAGAATCTAAAAAATATTTGTATGGTTTATGAATTATGGGTGTATATATATATATATATATATCACTGGAAAATTTTTATATAAATAGAAAACCTGGAAAAGTCAGGGAATTCGAAAAGTAACAACCCTATAATTTTTTTTTTTAATTTACAAAAAATATTCATTTTTATTCAGGTTGGCTGTGGAGGTGATATTTGGCAAGAACATATTGATCATGTACGTCAAATGCAGAGTAACGCAGTCGATGGGACATTATCTGAGGTTCTACAGTTACCAGTTACCAGTTGGAGATTAGTAAACTCATTAAATCCATTACGAGGTCGTCGTCAAGTAATATATATTTTTTTATTTTATTAATATGCATTAAATAATTGAATTGTACCAAGTATTCACTTGGCCATGGCCAATAATATTTTTCTCATAAAAAACTTGTGTTTTTACAATAATGTTTATTTTTTATTTATTTTTCTATAAATACTTTTGTATGGAAATACTTGTCCAAAATTTTTGACCAAAATTTTTTGAATCGCAATTCACCTCTAGATATTACTTGGAAAGATTAATTTTAAAAAATTTTAATAGTTTTCCCAAATTTGACAAAAACATCTCGGAAACTATCTTTTCTTAATTCAAACATGAAAATTTAAATATAGATAGAAAGATTTATACATAAATATGAGAAATTTTTTAGTGCAAGAAAATGTTGAAAAAAATTTGAGAAATTTTTCTCATCATAATTTTTATTCTTCTTCTTAGTTAATAGTGGACTATAAAACTGGTAGAGTTAAAAATATTTTTTGCTACATTATTAAACTTTATAACTTCTAAGTAAAATTGTCTTATATAAGAAGAAGTTATATATAAAAGGAAGTTCTACTCAGAATCATTTTATTGAAGAAATGATTTATTGTTTTTTTTTTTAATTTAACACCAATTCTCGCCCAGGGAGTGAAGAATGCCCATAGTGCCATAGATACCAAGTATATCCTGTTTTTATGCTTTATTTGCGTATTATATTTATTAGTTATTTTGTAATTGTCTTATTTAAAAGTTGCTCAAACTTACTTGGTATCTATTAAAACTCCTAAAATAATTTAGTATCCATTTATTACTGTAATTTTATGCCCATAATAGCTATAAAATGTAATACATATTTCAGGTAACAGGTGTAAAATCTGATAAAACAATACAGAATATTGAACCAAATGAATATGATGATGAAATTAGACCTAATCAGCAAATTAGTGGATCTTCTGATGATGATGATGATGAAGATGAAGATTATAAAGGTCTTGCTGTTATAAGACAGATGCCAATTGAACCATCCCCAGTATTTTTACCAGTAGAATATGAAACCGATCGTCTTCATAGACACCATCGTCGAGACGAATCAGTATTAAACATTCCTAAAGGCATAATTGATTCCACGCCTGTTCAAGTAAATAATCTTAAAAGTTTTTCTCCTTAATTTAAATAAATATACTTCTATTTTTATCTTTTGTAGAATTCAAATTTATCTCCAACAATTGATTTAAATAGAGGTGTTGAATTATATGAGAACATTCAGCCAACTCCTACAGTTTTCGAGCCTAAATCATCCACTCCTACTACTCAAGATTTATCTGTATGTTTAATTTATTTATTCATCATTACCTTTAATTAAATATTGAAATTATAATAAAATTTATAGGAATCAGTAGATATTGGTGAAGCATATGCAGTAACCACGTTAGATGATAATTCACCTACTGAAACTCCTATTTTAGCTACTGAAAAATTAAAAGATTTTACTCCTGAAAATTCTCTTAATACTTCAACTGCTACTACAACAACAAATAGTGAATTACCTAATACAGCCCCAATAATTAAACATAAATTACCAAAAATAGCCATTACAGCTGGCAAACCATTTAAGTAAGATTTTTGTTGTTAGTCAAATTGTTTTGTCATAATTTTAATTATTAGTATTAATTTTTCAGGTATCCAATTCCTGACAATGTATTCTATGATAATGAAGATGGAGATGTAAAACACTTAAAATTATCGTTACTTAACACAGATCCAGCACTATTATCATGGGTGGAATTTGATGCAGAAAAACAAATTTTACTTGCTTTGTATGTTATAAAAATGTATTTTATTGTCATAGTATATAGTGTACAGTGATGGCTTTGGTTCTTTGGCTAAGAGGAGGGGGGCTATATTGTTAAGTATATGGTATATACTAGTCTTTAAAGATATTGATATTGTCACATTTGTTTTATTCTTTCAATGAAGCATTAAAACAAAAATATTTTAGTTTCTAAAAAAAAAATAGTTAAACTATAAAAAATTTACTTTATCATAAGTATCCTAATTACTTTAATATGGGTTAAACCAAAAATAACTATTAATTATATTGTTTTTGTCATGAAAACTAGAGATAAGGAGACTTAAATCATATGCGCTGCTCAAGCAAAATCGGTACCCATCAACAACGTATACTTATTTTGCCACTAGTCTGCACTGCGGTCACATGAGAGGTTAATTTAACCCACACAACAGGAAATTATTACTTTTTAGAATAAATTTGCAATATTTTTGATTCAGGCCTCTGATAAAAATTATTCATTGAATAATCACGCATTTATACTTATGCATAAATGTACAATTTATGAATAGCAAATATGTGTAAAGTTAATTTTATAATAGCCTACAGCATAATTGGTTAGCATATTTTTAGATTCAGTATAAAATTTTACATACTTCTATTCTATACTATTCTTCCCCCCTCCCAAAAAAAAAAAAAAAATACATATACATATAAATATTATGTTTTTTCTTATTTATTAAATTACACACATTGTATGCCTAAATTTATTTGTTGGACCCTGAGCTTTTTGAAAAATGAGCAAGTGCAGTTCCTAAAAAGAATAAAAATTTACTCCAAATAGTGAAGTATTTGAATTGCACTTTGCACACGATCAGATAGAAAGACAATATGAAATTTTTCTTCCTGATGGTACTATACAAAAAATATATAGAAGAAAACACTTGTTAAAATTTTAATGAATGATAATGGTTTATGTACGAAATCCGGGAGACTAAACTCTGTCACTGGGTGGTACATTATTCATTGCGTAAATTAATGCAATGTGTCGTATATATCCTACGTTTTCAAATTTTTATTAAATATTGAAATTATGGAATCAAAACATAATGTATTAGATGAATTATTTGACAACAATTTTAATTAATTTACATAATATGATGACAAGTGTAAGTTAAAAAAACAAAAAGCCAACTCCACATTTATTGTTAGAGTATAAAGAAACAAAATAGACGCTCAAATTTCAGAGTCATTGGTATAACAATTTTAAAAAAGTTACGGTTCCCCATTTATTTTATTCATACACTTCTGATGTAAACCATAGATTTATAAACACAGGTTTATATATCTATGGTATAATCAGTATATGTATACTTAAGCCATGCTTTACACATTATTTATTATTCATTTATTGTATATTTATGCATATGTATGTATGCGTAATTATTCAACAAATAATTTTAACAGAAGTCAGAATCAAATATATTACATATTTATTCTGAAACTTTAAAAGGTAATAATTTCCTATATTACAGGGGATAAACTAGCCTCACATGCGACCACTGCACAGGCTAGTGGCAATTTTAGTGTTTGTTATTTACAAGAACTATTTTTGTGTTTGAAGTTTGGTCTTCTTATCTTTAGTCTTCATGGGTAAAATTTTTATTTATTCCTGCCCATTTATTTTTACTTTCCAGACCAAACAGTAGCAGTGGGTCATGTTGTGTTTACCCATAATTAATAAATATGATATCCTATTATTAACCATAATATTTACCAACATATACCATTTTATATTGCAATTTTGATATTTTGAAGTATCAAAATATTGATATATTGAAATATTGTGATAGAATATCACCAACATTTTTATGGTATCAATATTCAAACAAATATGGTTGAAGACCCCTAGTATATACCCATATACTTATATACATATTTATAAAATATTTCTTATGTCATATTATATAAAATGCGAGAAGTTGGACAAACAATCTTAAGTATTTTTCCTTCTTCGAATATGATATTCAAATTTGAAACCAATGATAAATTTATATTAAAAAAGTGTGTACTTCGCTTGTTGGGGTGTTCTTTGCACGTCGGGGGAGATTCTCTTGACGGGTGTATTGAATTTTAAAGAAACGATAAATCATTTCTTTAATAAAACGATTCTGAACGAAGGAAGTTGATAAATATAAAAAAAAAATTTAAAAAATGCAAAATATTTGGACTGCCGGGTGAGAATCGAACCCGGTATGGTCACGTGATAGACCGGTTGGGTTACCATTGCGCCACACTACATCACTTGACCTTGTAGGTAAAATAGTAGGTATTTAGTATAATAACCGAAAATATTGACTTTTCAAAATAGAATAAAATAATTAGAAAACTATTGATGCTTGTAGATTTTATTTCGTATTCAGTGTCGAAAACTATATAAGATGGCGAAAAAACATTACTTACCAATCATTTGGGTGTTAGAAATATAAGAAATTGTCCTTACTTTCTCTGATTTTTTTTTAATCAAACCCTTGTAAAATGTTTAATTATTCGTCCGTAAGAAATTTTATTGCATCGAAATATTCGCAATGAATTTCTCTATCTAGGTACCAAATTTCAAAACAATCGGTTTGGCCAATTTTCTTTTATGTATATTTAAGTGCATAATTTTAGATAAAACTAATGAATTTCATCAAAATTCTAACTTCAAACGGGTATAAAAAAAAAGTTGACTAATGATTTTCACGATTTTTTCAGGTCAATTAGACATATATGTCAGTGAGATCATATTAAATTTTCAAGTCTTGATATCAAAAATCAAAAATTATATTACATAAAAATTAACAAAAAATGAGAAATTTTCAAAATGCTGTACTCAAAATTTATCAAATCTTTTTGAAATTATTATGAAATGTTCTTGTGACTATTTTTAGTGGTTGGTGAAAGTTTCAAATCCCTAGCTGCATTATTTTAGAAATTCCAGTTATTGCATATTTTGTCTATTTTTTGGCAGTTTTTTGCGGTTTAAAAAAAAAATATTGAGGAATTTTTAAAAATGACCTCTCTAAAGTACCATTTGGGTTCGATTTCGGATCTATAAAGTTACTGATCGAAACTTTTGGATTAGTATTTCTATACAAAAGAGTGTTCCCAGAAAGATAAAAAAAATAATAATAAATGAACATTATTGTAAAAACATAAGCTTCTTCACTTCGTTTAGAATCTAAAACAACTGAGTAAAACTCGATAGATAATTTTAATATAATTCTCATAAAATATATATTATAATTATTTTTACTATAATTCTCATAATGAATTAATTTATTAGACCCTTGGAAGACCATGTATCAAAATGGGAAATAGTAATTGAAGCCAAAGATTCTGGGAAACTGGCTGTAAACAATACATTGGAACTTGTGGTTCAGCAACTTCCTCATTTACGGGCCATTAATCATGAAATATTACTACAGATGCGCTTAAAACCTGATTCACTAGCATGGAGCCACCCAGTTATTTGGAGTTTGGATATTATTGACAGAATCAGTAAAATATACTCGACTAACATCAAAGATATTACAGTTTTAAGCTGGTCAGGATCCTCTATTTTAGTTTCCAATAAAACTAGCATTAAATTTAAATGGACTAATGACACACTTCCCCGTGAAGTTTGTCCTAAAGAACAAATAAATCAAATTTTAGGGGTATGTGTATTGTTAATAATGTTTTTTCTAAGTAATAATATATATATATATATAAATGTGAGCGTGTGTTTATTATAGATTCTAAAACCTGAAAAGGGCAATAAAACAAAAACTCTTAAACCATTTGGAACCTCAGTTATTTTGGAAGATATTAGCTGGCAAGGATTAGGAAATTGTGCTTCAACACCATTAATTTCCAGCCAAAACTTTCAGCCTGTGTTGCGTAATCCAGTGGACTTAATTAATGCCACATATGGACAATTGTTATCTTACGTCGTGCCTGAAGTAAATATTTTTTCTAAAATTTAAACATAATTTATTTATATTTTAAATTGGTCATATTTCTGTAATTTAAGTATAATAAATCTATATTTTAAGGACACATTTTATGACCCTGAAGATGGTTCTTCGCATTCATTAAAATTATCATTAATGACTATTGACCGCACTCAAGTACCGCCTAACAACTGGTTACAATTTGATCCTAAAAATCAGGAGTTTTACGGAATTCCATTGTGGGGTGACAAAAGCATAACTGAATATCAACTTGTAAGTTAAATTGTACGCTTTTTCTCTTATTATTTTTTATCTTATAAAATTATTTTTCGATTTAGATTTGTACTGATAGAGAAGGAAAATCAAATCATGACAGCCTAGTAGTAAATATACATAATTCCACAAAACCTTTGCCATCAGCTGAATTTAATATGATTTTCAAACATCCAGATTTTAAAGAATTCTATAATTCTGCAAAATTAAAAAAATTATTTGTTGAACAAGTAGCCCAGCTTTTCAATGATGAAAATACATCTAATATTGTTGTTCTTGGAGTCAGTTTAGTAAATGGCATGACAATGGTGACATGGTATAATAAAACTTTAGAAATTGATAAATGTGATGAAGATAAAATTCTTCATTTGAGACAAGTATGTTATTTTGAATTAACATTAATATAGAGTTTAAGGAACTGATTTCATTCAGTAACTTCATTTCTTTTTAATATGATTGACAAATTATTTGTATGACTGTTAATCAATTTTGATATTTTTCTGTTGTGTACTCTGGTTATATATTACCTTTAAAATTACCTGATGCTAACTGATGTGGTTTTTGAGCACAAGTGAAGTGTTATTTTAAATTCAAGTTATACAACAAGAACACAAAGTGATTTAGGGGAGCTAAATTCTTTAAAAAACCATAAAATCAAGAAAAAAAAATATGTTTGTTTATGTTACGGTTAAATTACAAAAATCAGATAATGTACACATTACCCCAGGTAATGTGAACACTACCCTTGCCTATGAACATTTATTTTCTATATTAACCGAGTAATTTGTACATTATCTACTGTTGAGTGGGTTAAGTGTTTAAATAAAATAAAATATCAATTGCCAAGTACTATTTCTTTAATAAAGTTATGAAATATGAATTTCAAATGTAATATTTGAATACCTATATCATAATTATATTAAAATATTATTGTATTATTGTTTGTTAAAATATGTTTTTAAAAAGGGACATTTTTTATGAGTTTTAATAAATTAATAACGAAAATAATGAAATCTGGGTATATTTAAGGGAATCAAAATGTGATACATTATCAGGAATTATAAATGTGAAATTAACCAATAAAAAAAAAAAAAATCATACAAATTTCTAAAAAGATTCGACATTATTACTATTGGTTAAGAAGAAAAATTAATATTTCCAATTGCAGAAAGTAATACAAACATTTTATATTACATTACAATTATTGAATATGGTTCTGTTGTTAGAGCCATTAATTCTAAATTATTAGGTGAAAAGAAATTACTTGAACGGATTCAAAACCATTTTTTGAATTATATGTTAGGTTTTAGCTGAACATAAACCATCCACCTCATGTATATGAACCAGTTATGAAATGTTTACTCTTGGAAACTTTAAAAGACAGATGTGATAAGGCTTGTACATCGTTTCTCTTTAATCTCATTCACAATAAAGTTGATGCTCCTCGTTTATTGGAGCGTATAAGTATCCATGTGCCTTCAATACCTACTAGATCACATGATATCTTTCATATCCCAACTTTGCTATCTAAATTTCTAGATAACGATCCCCTAGTCAAAGCCATGCGTTCAGTTAATGAAAATCCGGATTTACTGAAACTTTGATAGTATTTTGTGGTCACTTTGTTTTAAAGTAAATTATTATTAATTCTTATTAGATAAAAAATTGTTATTTAATTGAAGGTTTTTTTGTCCCTAATATCTGTATTACTACTGTTTCTTCTTCTTATTATTATTTTTTATTTTTTATATATATATATATATATACTCACATGATTAAAAGGTATTGGTACCTCTAAAAACTTTCAGTGTCCAATATTTAGCCAATTACAAGTATTTGAAAAGTGTGTGAAGTGAATTTTGTCGCCAACTTGTACTCTGTACACAATATTATATAAATATTACGATTCACTGTTTAAGTATTGATAACTCTGCTTATATTCAATTTACTGATTCATACCTTAGTAACGTTTATGTCTATATTTACCTATCATTCATTTTCATTGCCTGAATATATGGTAATATGGTATTAAGATAATTGAATTGATCTTTTGTTTTTAAGTACAATTGATGTTAAAAAGTAAAGTATAGAAAAGAAAAGGAAAGAAAAATATTATGAAAAAAAAGTGTTAGAAAAATGTCCAAAAATATTTTTTCACTTTTTCAAAATTCGCTCCACTCAGAATCTTAAATTACAACATATTGGAAATTGGTTGGTTTCTTATCAAACTCAAAAGAAAAAGAAAAAGGAATTGAAATATGTTACCAAAATTAAAATAGGGCTTTGGATTCTTAGTGAATTTATAGGTACTTTTTAACAGTCAATGCGTGTGTTAAACAGAGACAGAAAACCACTGCTTCCAATCCCCTTAATAGTACAGAGTAGAATAATAGAATTGAGGTATCCTGTGGTATTGTCACCACATTTTTATAATTGATAAATACCTCTTTAATCAAACTAACATATGATAATAGTAATAATAATAAATAAGAGAGTTTTATAAATTATTTTCATGGTTTTAGGTATTATTAAACGAAGACGAAAAATTATCTGAAAACGTAACGAAAAATATGAGTCCTTCATTTAATGTAGTAAGAGCACATGTTATACCTAGTGGTATATGTGAAGGAGGACTTACTGAAGTACGACCACCAGAAATTCCCAATAATGTTACACCTCGTGATGACAATATTTTACTTTTATTTGATACGACCGAACAGTATTTTTCAACGTTCATTATACCAGCTATCATAATTTTAATTATGATGCTTATTGCTGCATTATTGGCTTGTTTGTTATATCGGAGACGACCATCTTCTAAATTAAGAATTGGCGATGATGAAAGACAAAGTTTCCGAAGTCGCGGTATTCCAGTTATATTCCAAGTAATTATGAGAAATATTTTATTTTTACAGTCATAATATATTTTTTATTTTATGATCTAAAATATTTACTTACTAGTTTGTTCTTTACAACGTAAATATTATTTTTTGAATTTAAATTTGTGTTTTGCTTTTAATTACATAGCTATTAAAAAAAAAAAATATATCTTTCTTTCATAAATCAAAGTATTAGTTTTATGTTGTTTATATTGGATATGTATTGATAAATGTAATTAATTAATCTTACAGGATGAATTAGATGAAAGATTAGAACCCACAAATAAAACACCAATAATCATGAGGGAAGAAAAACCACCCTTACCACCACCTGAATATCAAAGGTCACCACCAATGGCCACTACAGCTTTACTGGCTGACACAGAAGATTCACCATATCAACCTCCTCCACCACCTTTTTCAAATATTGGTTCTAACCATAGGTCAAAACCAACTTCTACTCCATCATATCGTAAACCCCCACCCTACGTTCCTCCTTAACAAGTCTGACACTCGATTATTTTTGTAATTGGTCTCGTACATCAATTTGACTGATCACTTCCTTTTAGTCATTACTTGAAACTGTTTAACATGTTTCCAATTATATTTTTACTGTTTAAATATTATAACAAAATTAGTATTCATACATAATAACGTATATTTTATTTCACTATCAATTATTGTTAAAATGTCTTAGACAATTTAACATTATTTTCGTTTGAATCAGTATCTTATTCCCTGGTAATATTTACAAGTACAATTTTTTTAAGACTTATGTAATATAAACAAATTTATCATTAATAATTTTTTTCCAGACCACTTTTTATTCTGAGTATGTGCTTAAGTTTTTTATTGTTTGTTCACTAATAACTATTATATACATGGTGTTATGTATGCATTTAATAGTCACAATGTATTTCCTTAAAGAAATATTTTTTTCTATCCTATTCTGAATGAATAATAGTTAATTTTCACATAATTAATTATTATTTCAATTGAGTTCACTACTAATACAGAACCATTATATTACATTTTATACATCGGAAAAAATCTCGCCTATTTTATTCTCTTAGCTGTAAATAGCAAAATAAATTTACGTGTTTAGTTATTAGTTACAAAAAAAAAAAAAATTTTAGTTTTAGAATATTAGTTTTATGCAATTTAATTCTATTGTAACATGCCCAAATATGTCTATATTATATGCCTATTTAGGTGTATGGGTTAAGCTTATTTATATTTTGTTATTTAATTAATGTGTTGTGTAAACAATAGTATTAATAGAGAAAAATTATGACTGTGGCTGCTTGGCATATTAATGGTTAGTGGCTTTGGTGAAAAATAAGTAACTGGTATTTATAACAATTATTGTTCATTAAATTTAACAAGATCAAATATGATTAGTTTACTATTTTTGTCATTTTTAAAGTATTGTAATAGATAATAGTAATTATTATTTTTATGTTGAATTATTTTGTAAATTATTATTTGTATAATGAAATTCAATACAAATAAAAACATTTTCTGTCATATATGTGTCAATTTGAATGAATCAAGATATAAAACGTGTAAAGTAGCAGATCACCATACCTTAACTAATTATTTTACATATAAATTGCTAATGATTTGGATACATTTATAAGTAATAAGCAGAACTACAGGGAGTGTATACCAATCCAAATGATTATTAAAATCATAATTTGTCTCGTTTTTATATTAAATAAATAAATAATTATTCATGTTGTACAATCAGTGTTAACAAACCTAATTTCTTAAATAATGATAAACCAAATTTGGTTGTTATATACAAGAAATTTACTGGACTAAACCAATTACAAATCAAGACATACCGGTTTAATTTTTATTACTGCTGTAGTAAGGTGTTAGAAAATATCGATTGTGTTTTGTCTTCACTCAAACATAATTTTTCGGTAGCGGTGCCGTATGCTGCCTACGCATGATTTAATGAAGTCATATATTATGCCATTTACACTATCATGTAATCATGTAAAATGATACCTACACTTCATTAGATGTCGTAATCTTAGGTGTTTGTTACACAACATGGTATTAAGGGAACATGTGTAATAAGTAAAGACTGGATTTTTATGCGTTTTAAATTGTAAAATACGTGCTTAAAAAGCTTAAAATGTGCACTTATAAAGTACAAATATGCAAAATAATTTTTAAAGATTTTTGTATTTAATTTGATTATATATTATTATATATTGAGTTTTCTATAGCAATTTATTATAAAGTAATAAAAAGTATAAACAAAATTTTCATGATGAAAAAATGATTAATAAACTCAATATTTATAATAAGAAATAAATACACAATTTAAATATTATTGGAAGAACAATGTGACTAGGTATAATATTTTCGATATTGGAGTTGGTGTAGTAGCACAATTTACTAGAGTGTTAGGTGTGCAATTCATAGGGGCCCAGATCCCGATCACCATGCTCAAATATTATTTGATTTAAGTTTAAAATTTTGTATTGAAGTTATCCATCAATCCATGTGATTCTATCAATTATATATTACAATGGCACTTACCACAGAATAGCATAAATAGCACAGAAAAATAAGTAGGGAAACTTTATAGAATTAGCATTGCCACTTAGGTGAGTTGAAAAATTTTGATGAAATTAATAGTGCTATCAGCTAAATGGAATTCCTATTTTGTTTGTTATTTATGGCAAAGTTGTAAATTATATAATATTAATTTATAGATTATCAGTTCTCTATATTTACATTTTATGATCAAATAAAATCTATCTATAGTAAGTTTTTTTTGTGATTTAATGTATAATATTATATGCACCTACTACCTACATTAATTTAATTCAATTAATTATTATGCTTAAAATGATTAATAGTATACATATTTGAGAAATCACAACATCTGTAGCAATTGCATAGCCAGGAAATATGGTTTTAGACCGAAGAGAAGTACTGAAGATGCTTTATACACTGTCACGAATTTTATATCCACAGCACTCGATAAAAGTGATAAAGCATTAGGTATATTTTTAGATTTGACGAAAGCTTTCGATATTGTTGATCATAGTTTATTATTTAAAATTTTCAGTAGTTATAGTATAAATGGTATTTGTTTAAACTGGCTCAAAAGTTATCTTAAGAAGCGGAAACAAATTATAAATATTAATGGGACTTTAGGGCAGGAAAAGGAAGTTGTGTATGGTGTAACTCGGGTCCAATTTTGTTTATTATATATATAAATAGTTTATGTGATATAAATGTTGACAGAAAAATAATTGTATATACGGATGATATATGTGTGCTATTTTCTGGTTCAAATTGGAAAACTCTTAAGACAAAAAATGGAATTAAATTTCAAAAAAGTAATTAAGTGGTTAAATATCAAAACACTATCTTTAAATTTCAAAAAAACAATGTTCATGGTTTTTTCAATTAATTATATATTACCACCTTTTGAAAAAATTACCGGGCGGTAAATTTTGGAATGTATTTTGATATAATAAGAAAAGTTATTTGACTGATAAAAAAAGTAAAAATTATAGTGATAAAATTATTATTCTGTGGTAATCATTTGTATTTTAAATTCTGAACGAAGTGAAGAAGCTTATGATTTTACAATGATGTTTATTTTTTATCTTTCTGTGAACACTTTTTCGTATAGAAATACTTGTCCAAAAGTTTCGATCAGTATCTCTATAGAACCAGAATCGTACCCAGATGGTACTTCAGAAAGGTCATTTTTCCAATTTTTCAATACTTTTTCCAAAAACTGTGAAAAGGGGGCGTTTTTTTTTTGACCTGGGGCGCAAAATTCCTAAATACGTCTCTGTGAGTGAGTAAGGTTTTAATACATTTTTTTCCGCAAAAGTTATATTGATATTAATAAAGAAGTAACATTTTTTTCAAAATTATATTGTAAGATTTTCTTTGTTTAAACTAAGGAATAGGTAGAAAGAGGCCCTATCAAAAAATGTTCACATGAGCCCCTTATTGTCAAGTTGCACCACTGGGTTGGTGAAATTGAATAGAAGAACTCTTGAATTCAACATAATAATAATGATATACAGAAACTTAGTACCATATTATATTTTAAAAGTATTTTTTTCAATTTTTTTGTTTTGAATTAATGTAAAAATATGTATTTTTATGAAAAATGCACACTAATACCCAAAACATGTAAATTAAAAATTTGGTATATTCTTTATTTAGATATGATCGATGAAAATCCAATTACTGCATATAATTGGTTATAAATATATAAACTACATTATATGCAATATCCGGTCATTAGTAATAAGTATTTATAAGACACTGAGCATCACTTTGCTTTGCCACTCCCTTCCCTTTCCTCACTTCTCAAAACTCCCCACGCTTGCTTTGAAAACGCGTGTTGCACCCCTAGCGTTTCGAGCTCTATATTCAAATTAATAACTACATCTGTCGATTTGCTGTGAAAAACCATGTTAGTAGCCAATAGGTTTTTCGTTAAACAAAGTTACAAAGTACAACATAAACACAATTTGGTAGAGACTCAGTTTTGCTTCACCTCCTTTCCCTTCAACACAAAGTATTTCTGACTATTTTGAATTGCATTATTATTTTTAAAATGGTGATTTTATAAAGATACATAGGTTACAAATAAATTTTTTTTCATTAAATATAATGATATATAATTAAATATTTCAATATATAATTAAATATAATTTTTGTGAAAACCCCTCAGTTATGGAAAAAATCCAAAATAGTATTTGTAAGTAGCATAGGACACCTCAACTGATTTTTCCACTTATTTCTTTTATCACATTAATATTATCAAAGGACCATGACATTATTATCTTTTGGTTAATTGTACATATTTTACAAAACAATCTATATCTATAATTTAAGTAATAGATTTTAGCTTAACAGTAAATATTTTATGTAACATAACTATACAAGATTTAATTCCACAATTATAAAGTAATGTAGTACAGAAAACCGAAACAATTAGTAATAAATAATCCATTTTAAATCATTAATGTATTGTAGAATATATTTAATTAAATTTACATACTTCAATCATTAAAAAAATTTAATTGATAACTTCATGACAAAACTGTAAGTACCTCAGCAAATTTAAACATGATTTCTATAATTATCACAAAATTGTTAATAATAACAATGTCATTGTTTGTAAATACCTGTAAATAATAATTTTAATCAATCAAAAAAGTATATTATTGCAATATTTTGTACAAATTATAATAGTCATAAAACATAGTTTACAATTTGTATTAATTGATATAATACAGAAAGATGTTAAAAACAATTAAGATGAAGACTTTTTGTGTTTATAAGTTTTATGCCTGTTATAATCAGATTTATGTTTCCTATGGGGGGATTTAGAATGCTTGCTTTTTTTGGTTTTATGATGTCTAGTACGATGATGTACATCACGTTTACTCTTGCTTTCATCAATTCGGTCTTCTTTTTCATTTATTTTATGGTCTTCACTGTCCACTGACCTCGTTATACCTTCATGATAATCTTTAAATTCTTTAATATTAATCACCTTACTATTTTTATCATAATCACTTTTGGTAACCAAACGAAATGTATTTTCATTTACTTTTTCCATTATACCTGTTCGAGACATTTTGACCACTATCCTAGAGTCTCCTTCATCAAAACCTTTAACTTGTCCATATTGACCATCCAGTCTTCCAAGTACAAACTGTACATAAGATCCATTTTTAAGTTTCAATTCTTCTTCCAAATTTTGTTTTTTTTGCACAGATTTAATTAATTTATCAGCACCTAAACCCATTCCTTTAGGCCTAACATCTGGTAAACTTGCAGTAATTACTTGAGAATTTTTACCTATGCCTTTGGTTGGTTCCCAGCCCATACCTCGTATCAAAGCTAATCCAAATTTATTAACAGGTACATTTTTATAGTCTTCTGCAGTAGATACTTCTTTTTCTCCATCAGGAGGATTAACTAACATAGGTACTTCAATTAATTTTGTATTTTCTTCTTCTTCAACTTTTTCTGATGTTCTTTTACAGTCTGATAGAATTGCTTGTACAGCAATTTCATCGAGTGTTGACATTTTATTATCTTGTGATTTTGTACCATTTTGTAGTGGTTTTATAAATTCAGGAGGCAATCGACGCTTAACTGATGGCTGCATTGGTATAACTAGTTCATGGTCATTGTTTTCCACAACCCCAAATACTTTAATTGATTTTTCTTCAACACAATCAATAAATTGAACGTTTTTCTTTAAGTCTGGTTTTAACAATACAGGCGTTACTTTAGGTTTTGAAGATACTTGTTTAAATGAAAATGATATTTTTTTTACGTCTTCGTCCATAATTTATAAAATGTTCCAAATAAAGCACAACACGTATAATTATTAACACTAAATGACTTCTATTAAAAAAAAAATTATAATATGAAAAAAATAATTAAAATAAATAAAATTCAAAACATTGCCAAACGTAAACAAACCAAGATAAGTGATAAGTGATCAAGGCTCATATACTATCATAGACATATTATCACAGAATAGATATTATTATGTTTATGCATTGAACTCATTATCATAGTTATCATAGAGTTCAATGTGTTTATATTATATAGTACCACGATGTAGAGAAGATCTTTCTACATCGTGTATAGTACTATATCTAAGGCCGGATTTAGGACTAGGCTACCTAGGCTACCTAGGCTATAGCCTAGGGGCGCCACGTCTTAGGTGGGTGGTGATTTCTTCTTTTTTTGTAGATACTTGATATAATTCCTATCTGCAAATTTAATTTACCATCTACTAGAATAGTATCATCTACCATCTACTAGAATACTAATGTTACTCAACAAAAATTTAAGACTTAATTTTTTAGGTTGACTTAAAAATAATTTTCAATTAATCCATTATACATTTTTGTATAGTCATAAAATTGGTAAATCAATAAGGAATGGAGCTCTCAGCTCTTATTGAATAAATGATTTTCTATGAAGTAGGGGCGTTGGTTTTTTATTAGTCTAGGGGCATCTTTTAAGTAAATCCGGCCCTAACTATATCATATACTATGTATATGATCTAAGGAACAAGGTTTACAGCACAGCTATCACAGAATAAATGTCTATATAATCTACAAGAAGAAACATATGAGGATCAAACACTACTAACTGCCTCGCCATGGCTGTGTACCAGTCACGGACTATAATATAAGATATATATATATATATATAAGATCGGAAATAAATCTGGGTTAGGCTCCAATATGAAGTAGCAAAGAATAGCCACTGCTAACCAACGTTTTTTGCCGGGGTAGCAAAATCATACTTTTGCTACCCCGAAAATTTTTGTGATTTATATTTATAAAAAGTGTAGAAATTGATAATCTTTAAATAGGTAATTAAAGAATTTTACATGGTCATCAACAATTATTTTTATTAATTATTTATTTATTACTAAAATTAAAATATATTTTTAAACTTTAAAATCTCAACTTTTATTGAAAATATGATATCCATTCATTTGTTTCTTAAGGTTTTTTTTTTTTTTTTTAATAATTTGCTACTCCAGCACTTTTCTAAACAGCGCCACTGCTGACAGATATTTTGGGAATACCGAAATAATTATTATAATGAAATAAATTTTAGATATTTAGTAATACCTTCCAAAATAATAGAGATTTTGAAACTTTCACTTACTACTAAAAATAGTCACGCGCATTTCCATAAAAATTTCAAAAACTGACCAAAATTTTAATTTTTGTTGTTGATGATTTATTAATTAATAAAAATAGATTTTTGTTGCATTTTTCATTTATATTAAAACATTTTTTACCTTATATACACATGGGCACGAACACACTGACACTCATACATGCACACAAATATCGATTACCCAACATTATTAAATAACATTGTGTTAAATATATCCTTATCGTCAATTATTATTATTATATATTATTTGAAGCTTTTGATCAGAATCAATTTATTGAAAAAATGATTTATCGTTTTTTTTTTAAATTAAATACACTCACCAAGAGCTTCGTACCTGAGGTGCAAACAATACCCATCGTGGGAAGTATGTAATGTTTTTTTGTCATTTTATATTCTGAACGTTAGTGAAGAAGCTTATGTTTTTATAATGATGTTTATTTTTCTTTTTTTTTCTTTCTTTTTTTTTTTTCTTCCTCTGTGAACACTTTTTCGTACAGAACTACTGGTCCAAAAGTTTCGATCAGTAACTTTATAGATCCAAAATCGAACCCAGATGGTACCTTTAAGAGGTCATTTTTCAAATTTCTCAATATTTTTTTTAATAATGCGACAAAACTGAAAAAAAATTTTCAAAAAACGGCAAAATATGCAATTACCGCAATTTCCGTAAAACTGAAAATTACTTTTTGACATAACTTCTAAAATAATGCAGCAAAGAACTTGAAATTATCACCAACCTCTAAAAATAGTCACGAAAAAATTCCATAAAAATTTCAAAAAGATTTGATCAATTTTGAGTTAAGTGCAGCATTTTGAAAATTTCGGAAATATCTTGTTTTTTGTTAGTTTTTATGCAATAAAATTTTTGATTTTAGATATTAAGACTTGAAAATTTAATATTATCTCACTGACATATATGTCTACTTGACCTGAAAAAATCTCAAAAATCGTTAGTCAATTTTTTTTTTTATAACCGTTTGAATTTAGAATATCGCCTGAATTCGTTAGTTATAACTAAAATCACGCACTTTAACGTACATATAAGAAAATTGGTTCGACCGATTGTTTTGAAATTTGGTGTCTAGATAGAAAATTTCATTGCGAATATTTTGGTGCAATAAAATTTCTTACGGACAAAGAATTAAACATTTTACAGGGGTAAGACTGAAAAAAAGTCGAAGAAAGTACGGCCAAATTAATGGGTATTTTATTTCTAGACACTAATTGGTGTATTGTTATTTCCTTATCTTATCCTACGTATTTTTCAACGCTAAATTTAATACAAGTGGGTAATTATGGTGTGGCCTTTGGACTGCCGCCCAAATACATTTCTCAAAACCACAACGCCATATCAGTTTCACATATTACACGGACTGCCATGTATATGTATTATGTATACACTATTATATGTTTATGTATACACATGTACAGTCGTCAGATAGATTGGCACGGCGGCGGCGGCGCCACAACGAAAAACCAGGGGTTCTCAATCTTGAATGTTATTACCGAAAATTTATCAATAAACCAACATTTATCATAAAACACTTAAGACTGATGATACGTTATTAATTTAAAATCAAATATTTTTTTTATTTTAAAATAAAAAGTAGAAATTATATTAATTTATAATAATAATAATAAAAACATCTATTTACAATACTGGTACAAATGGGTAACCTCCTAGTGTTTACACCGCACCATTGGGAAAAACCGTTTTATTTAATTATACTTATCGATAAGATTAGTATGACCCCCTGCTATTTCTAAACATAATGCAATAGTCATGCATTTTGTCTTTACACTAAAGTCACCAGTATGTAGTCACAAAGTGTAAGTGAACGGTTTTTCCCAATGGTGCGGTGTAAACACCGCTAGCGCGACCGCTAGGAGGTTTATGTACAATATTATGTTAAAATAAAGTTATTTGATAAATTGAATTGTTTTGAATTGTCATTGTAAATTATTCCTTATGTGTATTATGCAAAATATAAGATAACAGTTCTAAAAATCTACACTAAAAATAAAGAAATAAAATAGCGGTGTTAACTCTGCGGCGCGACTGCCAAAGAGATTCTCATAGGCGCGACCTCTAGGAGGGTAAATAAAATATCCATCGACCATCTATATAAGTACCATAGATAAAAGATTAAATACAATTAAAGTACATTCAATAATTTCCATATCACATTAATCAATTAATATCGTCATTGTCAGTCGAGTTATTTATTTTTATTCATTTATAATAAACAAATGGTCGAGGCATCGCGCGCATACAAAACACACCACTACTTGTTTGGGATACACCTACTGATAAGCGCCGCCACCGCCGTGCCAATTTATCTGGCAAAGACTGTAATGTATTTGTTTATGTTTACACTATTAAATAACAGTATCTAACCTACTATTTTATATTTATATTATTAACTCCCTCGTTCAGTATCGTCTTATTGAAGAAATGATTTATCGTTTCTTTAAATTCAATACACCCGTCAAAGAATCCCACCCGTCGTGCGAAGTATGTCCCGATTTTTTTTTTTTTTAATTTATAATTAAATATCGTACTTTTCTCAAAATCACACTTTGTATTTTTTTTTTTTTTTACATAGTATTGCATATCTTTTTTTTATTTTCTTACTTGAAAACAAAAATTTATTATTTTTTACTTAAGTTTACCTTAGTACTTTAGTTACTACCTTCGTAAATCTACTAAAATTTATAATTTGAAGTAAGTACATGTGTGTCAATTATAAAAACCAGCACAAGACTGGCATAAATGCATTATCTCAGTTCACACAGGACCATATTTAAACTTTTGCCGCCCTTGGGCATGACAATTTTTCCGCCCCCTAAATTCAGCCCTGCGTTCACATTGACTATCCTTTCTAGGAATGTTCCGGTCACAATTTCATCAAATATAGTTTGAAATTATTGTTAGTTGATTGTGATTGGACCCTAACGTGAGCGTTATCAATAGTGAAAATACTTTCATTTAAAAACAACTAAAAGATATTTAACCGGATTATGATCAGAGCATAAGCGGACCGTTGTATAAACCTATAGCATGAGGCCCTCACAACCATTTTAAGTGACCCACAAACAAATTTTGCAAAAAGTGTCTTCTTCATTTTCAAAAAAATTAGGATTTTAGATTCTGAATGAAGTGAAGAAGCTAGTGTTTTTACAATGATGTTTATTATTATTTTTTTTTTCTGTGTACAACTTTTCGTATAGAAATACTTGTCCATAAGTTTCGATCAATAACTTTTTGAAACCCGATTCGCCTCTAGATTGTACTTTAGAGAGGTCATTTTTTGAATTTCTCAATTGTTCAATGTTTTTTTTGGAAAAAACTACCCAAAATTTAACAAAAACAACTCGAAAACCATCATTTTTTGATCAGAATATTTTAAAAATTTAAACATAGATAGAAAATCCTATAAAAAAGATTTTGGCACAAGAAAATTTTGAAAATGTGAAAAAACATTTTGAACATTTTTCAAACATTTTTTTTTTTTCTTATATTATTAACTTCCTTCATTCAGAATCGTTTTACTGAAGAAATGATTTATCGTTTCTTTAAAATTTAATACACCTGTCAAGAGAATACCATCCTTCGTGCGAAGTACAACCATCGTGCGAAGTATGTCCTGCTTTTGTTTTTTGTAAATTTTTTGTGTATGCGTAAATTTGAAACCTATAATAACAGATAAGGCTGAAACTTTTTTACACAGTGCATTAATTAATTTTTAATTTATATTGTATTATAATAGCAATATACTATTTTATGCTTATTATTAAATACATTATTCATAATATGTAAATTATACAGTTTGTATTAGATTCAGAATATATAGATAATAGTTTTTTCAAAATTGAGAAAACTACCCACAATTTGACCAATTTGTCTTTAAATCTTTCTTTTTTTTTTTTGTAATACAAAGTGTATGAAAATTTTAATATAGATAGACAATAATATGAAAAATATGTCGGCAAAAGAAACTTTTTAATATATGTTTTTTTTTTTAATCAAAAAAATTTGTTTTCCTGCTCAAAAATTTGTGAGCCACTATACAGTTTTGAGTAGGAAAATTCAAGAAAAAATTTTAAAATTGTCTTGTATTACTAGAGCTCTGGTCAAAATCGTGTTTTTGAGGAAATTATTTTTTGTTACTTTAAAATTTAACATATCCAACAAATCTCACTCGAGGAATGAAGAAAACCCATAGAGTAAAGTATATATCTGAATTTTCTTATTGAGAGTGTGGCCCGCAAGATAATTATGAATCGAAAAGTAGTCATTGGCCTAAAAATGTCAAAGATCCTGATCTATAGTGTGAATCCTGCCCTACTCAACAACCAAGTCTAAATTCAGTAATAATTGCAATATTTGAATCAATTTGTTCTTTCTGAAATTTGAGTCATTGAAAAATAAAGTATATTTAGCATATAATATTATGTAATAATAAACTTGATACACAATTTCTTTTAATAATAATTATAGTAATGAATAATGATATAATAGGTATAACTAATAATCAAAGAATTACTTATTAATTGAATAAAATAAGGAAAACTTTAACATTAAATAAATACTGGATATTATTTAAAATAATTTTTCATTTATTTAATTTTTCTTATTCATATTACAAGACAAAACCTTAAAACTATTGTTTGGACATTATGTTTTCAAACCTATCACAATTCACAATAATAAAAAAAAATCTTACTTATAACAGATGACATAATCATTATTTTATGTTAAACATTTTGTGCATTTATTATTTTGCTTTATAGCAGCCATATTAATAAGTTTCTCAATAATTTGTAGCAAAACCACTACATTTTTAGCTATCTTTCAATATGCAATAAAATATTTATTTTTATTAATTATCCTACATAATAAGCTATAAATAGCTGTATTAATAAACTTTTGATAGACAATAATGATTGTTTAGAGCAATTTTATTTTTGGTAAACAAATAATTCATTAATAAATATATTTTCAAAAATAGATTTAAAAATAAAAATAATCTATAAATAACACAATTTTTATATAATATATACTATGGGCACCAATATAAAAAACAAATATTTATAACAATTAAATTCTAAGTTCATTGTTCAATTAATAAATTGTTTGGATCATGGAGTAGTAACGATAATATGACTGGACATTGAAAGGTATCAAATCTTTAAATATGGCCTAATAATTAATTATATTAAGTAATTTTAGGCAATTGAATAAATTAGAACACATATTGAAAGACAACTTTAGTCTTATTAAACATTTACTATCTTATTTATTCCTAACACAATACTCAATGTAACAAAATATATAATAAATCTAAAATGTTCACCAAAATAGAGATTAACTTAAAAGAGGGATATTATTTCATAAAATTTAATTAAGAGTTATTATTGCTCAAATTTAATCCATATATATACATACATACATACATACAAACATTCATACATACATACATACACACATGTATCTTTCAGAAAATACACAGCCAGACAAATGGAAGCAAATTGAAAAACCGATTCTAAGGTAAAATTAATTTTTTGCAAAACTTAAGGTTGGAATGTTGATTTAGGAATGACATTTGGTAGAAAACATAATTTTAAAAAATTAGAAGAAAAAATTAAATCTTGAAAATAATTACATTAAGTATTCAAGAAAAATTTTTCCCATCTAATAAATAAAATCTTAGTTATAAATTTAAGTACATGGACTACGCAATTATTTGTATGCCTCAATTTAAGGACACTTAAGAAGATTATTCAGCCTTAATAAGGTCATCAGACGCAGCAACTGAGGCAATCTCACAAAATGACTGTTCTAAACATTGTTTTAACTCTTGATAACTGACCACTAATATGGTTTTTTCGTCACGTGAATACAAACAAATCTAAAAAAATATGTTAAGTTAGAACTACAAAAAATTAAAATTAAATCTGTAGTATAGTAGCTTACAGTATCTGAAGATCCAGAATCAAGTTTATTTAAAGTTTGAATTATATGTGACATATCTAACCAAGGACGTCCTTCTTCATTTACTTGGTGGAACAAATAGTCTCGGAATAATTTCAACATATACCGATCACCAGTTTCTGACCACGCAGGATCCAAATTAAACCTAAAAATATAATATAATTAACATACAAACTAACAAGAAAAAAGAAAATTGTAAATAAATATAATACATACTCGGGCCGTTCATTAATTGAACCAAGTTTTACTAATAATCGAAATAGTCGTCCATTCTCCATTTCTTTAGATAACTCATTTTCTAGACTGTCTGAGTGATTCTGTACAGCATCCAACTGAGTATAAAACCTGGCACCTATCATTGGCATTAATTCTGTTATATGACGTCTTTGACTACTCAATAAATACCTATAAAAAATTTAAATAGTAACCATATCAAATAATTATTCACTCAATCATATGACCCATATATACCTTATTAAATTACGAATATCACTACTGTACGAACGAGCCATTAAATCCATAGAAGTAGCTAAATTATCTTGATGAACAGCTATCAGAGATCGACAAGCCAATGCTAATAAAAGTTTACCAAAATCTGTCAAATCTTCTTGCTAAAAATTTTAACTTATAATAACATAATACTCATTTAAAAAAATCATAAATTTTCACAAACTTGAAAATGACCAATAATATTTGAATTAGAAATGTCATTAAGCAAAATGTCCATTAGAGCTACACAGTTGATTCGTAATCTTGATCTGATATTTATATTGCCAGTAACTAAAACTCTATTTAGAGAGAGACCTCGAAAAGCTAAGCCAGATCCATGTATTACTCGGAGTGCTCCACTCAACTGAATTGCATAATTCCATAGAGTATTTTCAGATATAAGACCATGACTGAAATAGTATTTAATACTTATTAATCATTATCAATTCAAATTTAAAGCATACAACCATATATTATAAATCAATTTATATTTTCTTCATTTTCAAACAAAAATTAAACATTTAGTAATTATACTAGGGTATATTATATATACACGTATATACTATACACATTACTTAAACTACCAAATAAATATTACTATGTTAATATTTTTCCTATATAAGGATAAAAAAATATTAAAAGTAAAATTACATTAATCAAAATATAACTGTTGTATTTATGATTATACAGTGTCCCAGTACGATTTGACAAATCAATAACTTTTATTCTATTAATAATTTTAGATTGTAATGGAATATGTATGGAAGCACAATTTCAGGTAGAGATGCTGGTCCAAAAGTTTAGATCAGTAACTCCATAGATTGGAAATTTTGTCCAGTTGGTACTTTAAGGTCATTTTTTCAAATTCTCAATACTTTTTCTAAGCCCATGCCTACACAACCCAAAAATTTACAAAAAACCAGGGTTGGCACATAAAATACGTATGTATAAAACGTAGAGTACAAAACACTTGGTTTTATACGATTTATACTGTATAATTTTTTTTCCTTTTATGGCAGCACTAAACAGCATAATGGTATGTGTAATAATAAATAATAATTGGTATTAATAAATTTAATACCTTTACTTTTTTACTCTTTTATCATCATGGATGATAAAAGAATAGTCATGACTAGGGCTCAGAAGTTGACGACCTTAAAATCAATAAAAAATTACCTAAAAAACCTCATATATGACCTACAAAAGAATAAAATGGCTGTAAAAAATTACTTTAAAATTACATAAATGTATAAATTAATTTTTTTCAAATTTTTAAAGTGCAAATTATAGAAGCTCACAAAAAACTTATACAAAATTATTTCATTGCACTA
This sequence comes from Stegophylla sp. TES_Ste_2020, assembly GCA_025469315.1. NCBI lineage: Eukaryota > Metazoa > Arthropoda > Insecta > Hemiptera > Aphididae > Stegophylla > Stegophylla sp. TES_Ste_2020. The sequence goes on along the minus strand of JAIPRM010000759.1, from coordinate 16,060 downwards.
TAAAAGCTTGTTTTAAGTTTCAAAATTAAATGAATGATGATAATCGTGTAGTAGATATTTATTTATATTCAGAAAATGATCTTTCTTAGTCCACTGAAGTAAATTGGAGAAAATTTTAAAAGAATCAAATCTCCTTCTTTGGTAAATGATGAAAAATATTATTTAATATTGGTTTACTAATAAACTCCTTATTTAACTGATAGGAAATGAATAAAAATGTTTAAAAATATTGGAAAATGACCTATAAACGACTAAAAATATCGAAAAATTATCTAATAAGTAAAAATAGTCAAAAAAATGCAAATTTAAAATTAATTGTTTAGATTCACACAGAATTTACATATTTGCGGCTAGACCAGCATCGTCTACAGAATTTCAAAAGAAAATGCAAAATGCGTCAACTTCTAAGCCTTAGTCATAACAGTTAATTTACACTGCAGCTTACAACGCTGTGATTTACACATTACTCAAGCAATATTATAGGTTAGGCTTATATTTATACATAAAAATATAAAACAATTTTTTACTCTGTGTATGAAATTTTAACTTAATTGTACTTAACTGGTCGGTTAACTCATGAAGGGTGGAACAACAACTTTCTACAGATCAAGGATGACATGAAAGGTAAAGTTAATGTTTAATTTAATAAAACATATGTTCTTTACTTTAAAAAATTTACTGTTTTAAATTATATTTTGGTTTTTGTTAGGAAATAAACAAGTAGAAAAATGTTTGATGTCTCAAAGTTTCAATTTAATTCAAATTAATATGTTTTGGTCGCTATGTAGTTTTATGTTATATACATATTATATACTTTATTTGTAGTGTATTATACGAATAACATATAAAACGTTTTAGATGCGTATATTACCAACCCTGTAAAAAACAGTAAAAAACGTCATAACCCGAATTTTCATAAATTAGATTTTTTTTTTATCATAACTTCAGAAATAATGAAGCTAGAAAGTTGAAACTTCCACCAATTACTAAAAATGGTTATACACACACCTCATAAAATTTTCAAAAACATTTGACCAATTTTGAGGTAAGTACAGAACTTTGAAAATATTGAAAATTTCTTGGTTTTTGTAAGATTTTAATTCATACAATTTTAGTGTATGGTATCAAGACCTGAAAATTTAGTACTAACAAATTCATATGTATTCCCAACAATACTGAAAAAATTTATAACTGCTTAAAGTTAGCATTTTGACAGAAGTCATTAGTTTTACTTAAAATTACACATTTCAATGCATATAAAAATTAATTGGTATGACCAATCTATACGAAACTTGGTATACAGATAGAAAATTACAAGGCATATATTCTGGTGGAAGAAAAATTTTTATAGACGAATAATTGAAAGTTTTAATAGACAAAAAATCTGAAAAATTACTATAAATATTTAACACTATAATTAAAAATAGATATGGTTTACTTTGTTACTAATTAAAAATATTGAACTATTACAGAACATTTTAAAAAATTTAGTGCATTTTATTCAATGTAAGGTCAAGGTCGAGACTTTTGAAAAAGTATTTCCATATGAAAAAGTGTTCACAGAAAAAAATAATAATAAATAAACATCATTGTAAAAACATTAGCTTCTTCACTTCATTCATAATCTAAAAAAAGATATTTTATATTATGAGTAGAGTGAAATTGCTAGTGGTTATATAATATTGTTTATTTTTTAGTAGTAAAATTAGTAGAAGAAAATTAATCCAAAAGTTTTGACCAGCAACTTTATAAATTGGCACAAACTCCAAATAAATTTTACTATAAAGAGGTATCTTTCTAAATTCTCAATAGCTTTTTTTAAAAAACAAGGAAACAATAAAAAATATGGCTTAAATTAGATTCTCATAATATTGGTTTTTGTAATTGAGTAATAGTAACTCCAAATCTGAAAGTGCTAGAGACTTGAAATTTTTACACATCATAATAAATATAATACATACTGAAAAAATTAATACTCTTTTGGGGATAAATATAGAAATTAAAAAATGACTCATATTTTGTAAGTTTTATCTAATACAATTAAATTTTCTTGATAGCACAAACTGAATATTTAATTCAAGCTTCTCATTAATAATATGTCTAACAACCTTGACAATTTTTCAAAAGTAAATAATCTATCTTTATTACCATGTTAACATCAACTTGATTTGGATCTAATATAGATTAATTTTGTAATCATAAACTAACTTTTCGATGAGCTTAACTTCAAACTTTAAATGTAACTCAGAAGTGGATGACAATGCATATTACAAATAAATAATATAATTATTATAACTTATTGAAATATGTATCGCTACTTTGTGGACATACATTTAATTACGCAGCATATAATTGTCATCGCCGTCAATCGGCTTAGAGCTGCAAATGCGTTCACGGTTCCATTACAATCATTACATAATAAGAAATTTGAAAAATAACCTCACAAAAGTATCATTTGGGTGTGATTTAGGATCTATAAAGTTATTTATCGAAATTTTTGGACAAGTATTTGTAAACGAAAAAGTGTTTACAAGAGA
>JAIPRM010000759.1:0-13423 GCA_025469315.1 Stegophylla sp. TES_Ste_2020 | reverse complement strand
AAAAAATATTTGATTTTAAATTAATAACGGTATCATCAGTCTTAAGTGTTTTATGGCAAATGTTGGTTTATTGATACATTTTCGGTAATAACATTCAAGATTGAGAACCCCTGGTTTTTCATTGTTGCGCCGCCGCTGTGCCAATCTATCTGACGACTGTACATGACGTGTATACATAAACATATAATAGTGTATACATATTATACATGGCAGTCCGTGTAATATGTGACAACTGATAAGGCGTTGTGGTTTTGAGAAATGTATTAGGGCGGCAGTCCAAAGGCCACACCGTAATTACCGACTTGTATCTTATTAAATTTAGCATTTTTAGCATTAAGCCTCGTTCACAGGTGACACAAATGTCGTGGCATTAAATTGCATGACACTGTCAAAAATTTGATGCCCTAGTACCAAGTGTCATGTGCTGTTCACACACAGACACTAAAATGATGACACTAAAATAATGGTTGTGATAAATATTCATTATATTACCATTTTACATACTATTTATCAATTATCAATCAAATTATATTGTTTTTTTTCCAAAGTTTGTTTTTATTTATTGAAAGTATACAATTGTTTTAAATTTAAATGGCCAATAATTACGTTTTAAGCGCAGCTGTGGACGTTTTTGAAAAAATTATTATTGAGGAATTGGAAAAAAAATAAAAAAAAAAAAGAATGGGTTAGAAAGTGGGTAATGCGTAGGGATGCTTTAGGTGCATCAGAAACTTTATTAAAAGAGTTGCAGATGGAAGATCCGAGGTAATTTGTAACTTTCTTCGGATTGATTATACTATATTTTGTGAACTTTTGGAAAAAGAGATTTTACATTTGGTAATTCTGTGATACTGAGCAATGCTTCTTCTGCTTGATCACGTTGGACTCTATCCTTAAATGAAACTAGCGATTTGTCCCACAAACAAGGGTATTGTTGGTAATGTTCAAGAAAATTAATCACGTCAAAGGATGACATGGTAATATAATTTAATTTAATTGGTAAATTTAATTTAACTGTCAAATTTACATTTGTTTGAACAGCGATAATAGCCAATATGAAATAAAATTGATAACAGTGGCGTGACAGTGTGACACTGCGATCAAAAATTTTTGATTTGTGACATTAGTGTCAAGGCATCTTGACATTGTGACACTAGATAGTTCACACGGCGACACTGACGCGACACTAAATGTCACACAGTAGTGTCACCGTGTGAACTAGGCTTAAAGATAAGGGAATAACAATACACCAATTAATGTCTAAAAATAAAATACTCGATTAATTTGGCTGTACTTTCTTCGACTTTTTTTCAGTCTTACCCCTGTAAAATGTTTAATTCTTTGTCCGTAAGAAATTTTATTGCACCAAAATATTCACAATGAAATTTTCTATCTAGACACCACATTTCAAAACAATCGGTCGAACCAATTTTCTTATATGTACGTCAAAGTGCGTGATTTTAGGTATAACTAACGAATTCAGGCGAAATTCTAACTTCAAACGGTTATAAAAAAAAAAATTGACTAACGATTTTTGAGATTTTTTTCAGGTCAAGTAGACATATATGTCAGTGAGATAATATTAAATTTTCAAGTCTTAATATCAGAAATCAAAAATTTTATTACATAAAAACTAACAAAAAATGAGATATTTCCGAAATTTTCAAAATGCAGCACTTTACTCAAAATTGATCAAATCTTTTTGAAATTTTTATGACATTTTTTCGTGACTATTTTTAGTGGTTGGTGAAAATTTCAAGTCCTTTGCTGCATTATTTTAGAAGTTATGTCAAAAAGTAATTTTCAATTTTACGGAAATTGCATATTTTGCCGTTTTTTGAAAATTTTTTTTCAGTTTTTTCGCATTATTAAAAAAAATATTGAGAAATTTGAAAAATGACCTCTTAAAAGTACCATCTGGGTTCAATTTTGGATCTATAAAGTTACTGATCGAAACTTTTGGACCAGTAGTTCTATACGAAAAAGTGTTCACAGAGGAAGAAAAAAAAAAAAAATAAACATCATTGTAAAAACATAAGCTTCTTTACTAATGTTCAGAATCTAAAATTAATTTGAGTTCAATATTCAAGTTCAAGGTATAATATGTGAGATCAGTGTACAATCACGCGAAATTAAATAATATTGTTATTCTGGTAAAATTTCGACCACTTGATGATACTAGTGCTTATTATACAAATTTGATCATTTACACAAATAATGAATTTCACATTGATTATTCTGTTATTAAATAATAATTGATAAACATAATAACAATTACTGCTGTATATTAATTGAAGCTCCACTCAAAATTGTTATATTGGAATAATGATTTATTTCTTTAAAAATCAACATAACTGCCAAGAGTATCCCACCTGAAGTGCAAACTATGTTTATTTTAAGTTATATTATCTTTTTTCCTTACATTCATTTATTGGATAAAAAAAAGTAAAATAAAGCAAAGATTAGTATAGTAAAGTAAAGCTAAGTTAAGATAAGTTATAGACAAAAGAGCCAGACATACTTTGCACCGTGGGTTTTCTTCGTTCTTTAGACTATTATTGTTCTTTATATTATCAACATACTTTGCTCAGAATCATATTATTGAAGAAATTATTTATTGTTTCTTTAAAATTCAACACATGTATCAAAAGCATCTGACCTGAGGAGCAATGAATATTCATGGTACGAAGTATGTCCGGCTTGCATGTCTATACTTTACTTTTCAATACTTTATTTTTTATTATTATTATAATTTTTTATCATACTAAATACATTTAATTATTATTATTGCATATGACATAATTTCCTGGCGTGATAATATTTAGAATATAGATATCAGAATAAATTAATATTAATAAGATGAAATAGATAGTTGGACATAAATGGGTAAATAACATAAATAACTAATATAGTAGATAAATTATGTGAGATAATTAAGAAGCTAAGTTACATGAACCGAGTAACCAATTAAAAGACTTAATGAGTATTTTATAATTGCACTTTTAGATTTTTCAACCATTGGATGACCGTTCCCTGTTCCGCTTTGTGGAGTTTTTCGATGCCACCAACAAATTTTGTCCTAGGACAGGAAACTACAATATGGCGGACTGTTTGTAGCTCACCACATTTACAATGTGGTGTCTCGCTCATGTCCCATTTAAAGAGATTGTAGTCACATTTTTTCTGTTCAGTTCTAATTCTAATTTCTGGGTTGCTTATCAGGAAGCAGTTTCGTACCTCTGGTGTTTTCCATCGCTCCTTCCAGATTTCGAAACTCAAATTTGACTGGGTCACCGATTCTCATATGGGGTGTCTGGATTTCAGCCTCTATGGTGGATGCTCCATGATGTCTTTGAATAAAGGAAGGTGTTGGTTATTAGTAAAGAAATTAAAAATATGGCAGGTGCTTTCGTTTCTACGCAGATCTGGAGGGGTAATAATATTAGCAAGGACGGGAAGTTGTTATGTTTGTATTAGCTTAGTTGTTCCTGAAATTATCCACAAGAATTGATTGAGTTAGGTATCCACTTTAGTACAAACAGGTGCGCAGAACTCTGCCATTCTGTACACTAACGCGATAGCAGCACTGCATAGGACCATTGTGTCTACGCCCCAACTGATCCAGGCAAGTTTCCCAATAATTTTGATTCTGGTTTTTATCTTGTTTTTAACGTACTCTAGGTGTTGCCAGAATTTGAGGGATCTGTCTATTTTAACTCCTAGATACTTTGGGTGTTCTTCATTTATGATGTTGTAGTTATCAATTTCGTAAATTTAATTTTTGAATTAATATAAAGTTTTTTGGTTTTAATTATAAAGTATTAATACAATTATATAGAGTCAATGAGTGTTTAGTTTTGAACATTTTCAAACAGTTTATTCAATAATATTTCTATATATAATTTAAATGCAATGTTTTAATTTTCAACAGTTATATTAACTTTAACTAATTTTAATATTTAACTCTAAAGAAAATAGGAAACTACTAACAAAATTTCAATTATATTTACTTAGCTTTGTCATTTGTAAGTTATAAAACAAATATATTGATATCTAATTATTGAGCTAAATATGTTATTATTTCTAGTACTTACCTATGCTGGTGTCGTAAAATTGCATTTTTCGTGTGACTGTAAGGTCGTGGTGCATTTGGATCAGAACTAAATGGATCATTGTAACCACTCATTGTTTCATTGGAATTAAAATGTCTTGCTTGTAAGGACTCAGAATCAGGATGATAATTATACACAAATATTAATGCTAAAAATAAAAATATAAATAAATGAACAATAAATAATACCATATAATAATATAAATGTAAATTACAACTATCATTGAATGCTTTTGTTATAAACACATCCTTTAACTGAACAATATTAGGGTGACTAATTTTTTTCCAGGCTTCAATTAATGGAGTATACTTTGCAATTGTTTGCCGAAAACCTATAAAATATACAAATTACCTTTGTTAGATGATATTATGTAATACAGTGTTAATTTTCAAAAGATTTTACATCTAAAAATACATTAAAAAGGTCTTATTTTGGATATATTTACTTTGGTTACTTTAAGTAATTTTAAAATTCAAAGAACAGAACAGTGCATTTTATTAAGCAAACATTCAATCAAAATATTATTAATTAAAAATAATAAAAAAATATTCATATTATTATAATGAGACTTTTAATGTACACAGTACATATAAGTTCAATAGAAAAAAACAAATTTGAGGTACTGAGATAAGTCAAGTATAAGTTCAGTAGCTTATTCTTTAAACCATATTTTAGGCTCAGTAAATATTACTAACTGAAATTATTAATTAATTTTGGCCAGTGTTGCTAAACAATAAGAACAAAATCTCCACGCAATTATAATTTAAAAGCATTAAAACTCATTAAAAATTATTAAACTAAAATAGGCCAGTTTGCATTAGGTTTTGAATAATTATGAGCTACAATGTATTGTGTATTATTACTTCATACTTTAAATTTTATGGATTAGATCGTCATTGCTATCAGCACCTCATTTAATGTTTCTATATTATTTTATATGTCATAATTTTTATAAAATTTTTATTCTATAACAAATAAAAATATATATAAAAGCTTATAGGTATATTCCTTAACAATAATTTATTATTAATTTGTATTTTTGCTTATTTGTCTAATAATTTTATCTAACAAAAATACTTGAAAGAAAGAGTTGAACCCGCAAATCTTTTGTATATGTACTACATCTTATCATCATATATACATTATTGTTCAAAAATAATAATGGAATTATACTTGCACTAAGTTAATGTTAATGTCAAAACATTACTATTAATTTGTGAATAATCAAGTTCAATATTTTAACCAAGTTTTTTAATTTATATAAAATGATATTTCATTAAACCTATACCATGTATTCTTTTTAAGCAACATTTCTCTCCAGTTTTGGAATTTGTAGCTCGATAAGTGGATGTGTTATAGGTCAATACTTTAGAAGAGTGGCCATAAATATCTAATGGAAAAACATCATGATAATCTTCAACATTTTCTGGTAAATCTAAAATTTAAAAATAATCAATTATTTAATCTCATATGAAAACTCCTATTATATAAAATATTGTCAACCTGGCCATCGATCTGAATCAGGACAAGCCATCGACAATGAATTTCTATGCAATAAATCTCTTCTCAGATCATCTTGAGCATATAATGAAGCAGTTGGAGATTCAACCGGTGGCATAGATAAATATCCAGATGGATCATCAAATATGTTACCATTTGGTTGATTCGTACCATTTGTGTCTGGAGGGTAAAAATATGTTGTACCATTGACATTTTTCTATCACAACCAAAATAATAATTAGTATCATCACTGATTATTAAGATATAATATTTATGAGCTTCACAATAGAAATTTTTAGTGACCAAACAGTTGCATTAAATCAATAAAGTGCCACCTCTAGAAATGAAAGCTTTTTAACATATGCATATGCATATAACAGTGGTTCTTAACCTTTTCCTAATGACAAAACACTTAACATTATATAAGATTTTCACAGAACACAATGATTTTTCATGATTATACACGTTTTATAATTGACCAATATCCAGATAAGAATAAAAAAAGCCATACAGACTTTGGACCATAGATATACTTTGCTTTTTAGATGGGATATCCTTGGTGGATTCGCTTCGCTCAGAATCTAAAATTTGGGAGGCTAACATGTTTATTTGTTCAATTTAGCCTTCCTGCCTTTAATGATATTAACCTTAAGCAATCTATCAAAAATCTGGAAGGCTTTGAATGGATTTTAGGGGGTTAAGACCCCTTATTTCTACATATGTGTCTCATATTGTTTGTTTAAGAAATCAATGAAAATCAAAATATTAAGTCTATGACAGTAGAAATTTTGATTACTTTATGGATTCTAGGTTCTGAGCGAAGTAAAGAACCTATTGTTTTTACAATGATGTTTAATTTTTTTTTTTCATATTTTTAATTATTTTTAGATTCTGAATGAAGTGAAGAAGCTAGTGTTTTTACAATGATGTATATTTTTTTTTTCTGTGTACAACTTTTCATATAGAAATACTTGTCCAAAAGTTTCGATCAATAACTTTTTGAAAGCGGATTTGCCTCTAGGTTGTAATTTAGAGAGGTCATTTTTTGAATTTCTCAATTATTCAATTTTTTTTTTTGGAAAAAACTATCCAAAATTTGACAAAAACGACTCGGAAACCATCATTATTTGATCCGAATTTTATGAAAATTTAAACATAGATAGAAAATCTTATAAAAAAGATTTTGGCACAAGAAAATTTTGAAAATGTGAAAAAACATTTTGGACATTTTTCGAACATTTTTTTTTTCTTATATTATTAACTTCCTTCGTTCAGAATCGTTTTACTAAAGAAATGATATATCGTTTCTTTAAAATTTATTACGCCCATTAAGAGAATACCACCCGTCGTGCGAAGTATGTCCGGCTTTTTAAAATTTTTTTTTATGTGTACACATTTTTGCATAGAAAAAACTTGTCCAAAACTTTCAACCAGCCACTTTTAGAAATTAGAGTTGCTTCTAAATGGTATTTTAGAAAGGTAAATTTTCAAAATTCTCAATTGTTTTCTCAAAATTTGGGAAAAACTACCCCAAAATTTGACATAAAAGACTCAGATACTATCTATTTTTTTTTTTTTTTTTAAATCCAAATTTATGAAAATTCAAACACAAATTCACATTAATATGAGAAAAATTTGGTGCAAAAAAATTTTTATAATGTGAAAAATAAATTTGAGAATATTTTTCTAACACTATATTTTGTACATGTACATATTTTCGTTTAAAAATACTTGTCCAAAAGCTTAAATCAGTAATTTTTTGAAACCAGATTTGCCTCTAAATGGTACTTTAGGGAGGCCATTTTTCAAAATTCTCCATTGCTTTCTCAAATAAAAGAAAATCTACCCAAACCTTGACAAAAAAGACTCAGAAACTTTCATTTTTTTAAATCAAAACTTTATGAATGTTCAAACATAGATAGAAACTAATAAGAGAAATATTTTAGCAAAATAAAATTTTGAAAATGTGAAAAAAAATTGGGAATTTTTTTTTAACATTTCTTTTCCATTGACTTTTAAATTTTGGCGGAACACCGGTAAAGAACCACTGGGATATAATATACACTTAATAATTTAGAGTAAAATTGAAATTAATCATCGGTCGCTAGATATTTCTGTTACTATCATATCTATTAAATAAAAATTATTTAAGTAAATAATATAAAATAATACTCTTTACCTGATATGCTTGTATAGGTTGAGATTTTTCTTTAGCGTATATTGAGGAACCATCAGGAATATTTAATGAACTAACTAGGTTTCTAGGTACGAAATCGACAGTTGGTATAGATGCCTGAAAATTATTAACTACCTATCACAACATGTGCATAATTATTCTTTTTTAATACTAAGAGTCAAAATTTTATAAGCAATCACTAACATAGTGCTCTAAAAGATTACTTGTATCATTTTGTTGAATATAATTAAAGTATATAGTATATTATAATATATGGATTTTACGGTGACAATTAACTTTAAATAAACTTTTTTGTCTACAGAATAATAAATTAAATTAATACAGGACAGGGACGCCCGCAGAAATGTAGCTCAGGGGGGACGAAAAAAATTGTAAGCAAATATAAGCTATGGGAAGATTTATCACTACATCATTCATCTACTAATTTTTTTTATACTATCATTAATAATGTTCTAAAAATCAAGACCAATTTAAGTTAATATAAAATTACACTATTAGTTAAAATATTAATGAGAAAAAACACAATAAAATTTAAACAAAAAACAACTTTATTTATCATTTTTAATAATTTTTTGCATCAAAAAGTAATGATAATGATAATTGTAAATACACTAGTTTCTTCACTTCGTTCAAAATCTTAAATAATAATATTTTTCTCGAAATGGTCACTCTTAGCGTATTCTGTTTGATTGCTTCAATTCAATACACACAACTGCATTATACGGTATGGCTCCTCTAGATATTCTTTACTCTATGATTTATACAGTATTACAGTCTATACGACGGTTTTAGATAGATATACCTTATATACCCCGGGTTTATAGTGTAATACAGACGGAAACTAATTTTACATAGATATACAGCAAAAATAAGCATGTATGTAAAAAAATCTCCAAATATTGTTACTGACATAAAAAATCTCAGGGGGGCAATGACCCCTACTGGCCCCCGACTCTTGGCGTCCCTGATACAGGATATAAGTTAATAATTTGATTTAAATCCATATTATCCGAAAATCTGGATTCCAGATTTCAGACTACTCAATCAGGATATTAAGAATTAAAACTTCTGATTTTGGGTTTTACTTTGAGAATTTCTGTATTCTAAATATGATTTGTATTAGTGTTGGTTATATTAAGTTCATCAAACCATTATTTTTTGTATGTATATGAATAAATTAATTCGATACTTTTAGTACTTATTATAATATTGTAGTTACTCATTTCATATTATAAAACTTATTCAGGTTATACTATATTGATATATAAATTAAGTTTAAATCATAAAATCTCCATGTCAAAAAGCTAATTATTGATATTTCTTACTTTATTTATATTTATTTATAATTCTATTTTATTTATTTATCATTCTAAATTAAAATTCTAGTTTTTAAATTGTAAAATTAAATTAAATAAAACAATTTATTATAAAATATGTATACTTATTTAAACTTTATTATAAGTAATAAAAGTTTATAAAATACTATATCAATGGTTCTAAATTCAAAATCAAATTTCAAGAAAAATCTAGACTTTTAATTCCAAAATCTGGATTCCAAGTAAAATCCAGATATTGGAATTTAAATTCCAAAAATCAGGATTTTTGAACTTTGGTAAATTCTAATTTTTCTCATCACTAATATAAGTATGATGAGATAAATAAAATATTTTATATATTAACTTAAACAAGATAATATTTTGTAGCTATTATTATCTATAAATTAATAAATATATCTAATTTTGTATTAATATAATTTATAGGTCACCACAAAAGGACCATCTGTATAAAATGTATTCTAAGACGCATAAAAATATCATTTAAAATTGATTTATTAAAAGAAAATGAATATCTTATATTTGATAAATACTTACTTTTTTCATTGATAAAGGTGATTGATTTAAATCTAAATTTGAGTAACTTTTTGATAATGATTGGAACAATGTTGTTTGAGGAGATACATTATTTTGACGTTTCTAAAAAAATTGAAGATTTGTTATTCGAACATTATTTGCATAAATGAATAATAAAAAGCGTATAATTTATAATTTATAATTTATAATTGTGCTTAAATGCAATGTATATACTATATACACATATTATATGTTTAAATAGATTTAAAATGGTGTTGATATTTTAATTTACAAGAAAATTAATTTTTAAGACATAGGTACATTAATATATTTTTATTAAAACTCGTTATTTTCACAAAAAGAGAGAGCTAGTAACCAATAATCAGAAAGTAACCATTTTAGAATAACAATTGAATATTATAATAGCTATTTAAATAACCAACTATAAGTTCTACATATCTATGAATCATTAATAAAAATAATACAAATAAAATGAAAAGTTAATAAACTTCATATCAAGGTGTCTTACCAAGTATTTAAATAAATATATGATTTTTAATATTATTTTTTTTTTAATTTTCACAAAATGTGTGTATGACTAGAATATTGCCTATTTTGAGCACCTTTAATCAAATGGTATAGGCAATTTAAAGAGCATCTAAAAAAATATTTAAGTGGTTTAAATGAATTAATCTTATTAATTTACCTATTGTATTATTTTCAACATTAGTTATTAAACAGTACTTATAAGTTGTATTATTTGTTCAAATTGACAAATAAAACTACCAGAGTTTTCTTTATGATATTTGAGAAAATTGAGATAAACTTATTTAGTAATGAACCAAATTTTGGAAACATGAAACATGTTTTATTTTAAATTAATGTGAACATAAATGTTTTAATGAAATAAATATAAAAGTTACAACGCTGGGTATAGAAACGGGATTTTCTCTATAAACATGGAAACTGTTTTAGATTTTGAATGGAGCAAATAAGGAGGTCGATTTATAATCATTTTTTTGTTTTACAAAATCAACTATTCTACTCAAAGAAGTGTGTAGATTAGTATTTTTAACAGAATTTAGCAGACAAATTTGTTCACATTGTATTTCATTGAAGTTATTTTTAAAATTCCAAATATTTTACCTAAATATACAGAAAAAGTAAGGAAAATTGAGTAAAAAAGTAAAAATAAAAATTTATGCCATAAATTAGATTTTTATGATCAATTTTAGTAATTTAATCATAATCCCAAAATTAAAAGTACTAGAAACTTAGAAAATTGAAATTATCAGGCGTTATCACCAGTAGTAAATACACACTGAAAAAATTTCAAAAGTATTTAAAACTTGGCATTTGTAAAGTTTTTTTCTTATACAATTTTTTATTCTGAATATGATGTTATCTTAAAAGTTGACTCAATAAGTAGTTTTTTACAAGCTTAACTTTATAATTACTGTTTAAATTTACTTTCATTATTACTTCATAACATTTCCAGTTTATTGTTTTAATGATTGAAAATTGTATATGAACATACTCATATATAGGTCAATGTCAATTTACATTATACTTTAAACAATACATTTTTAATTATGAGTGCATTAAATTCTCAAACACATCAAAATTAATTATTTTCATGATTAAATTGTCATAGATCATTCAAGGTATTCATAAATTATTAAACATACCTATTTCATACAAAATTAACGATTATTTTTACTGAATATTTAACTAAAGCTCTAATTCAGAAATGTTTTCTTGAAAAAATGTTTATTATTTGATTGAAATTCAACATACCCAACAGGGGCACAAAGAATATATATAGTGGGTAGTATTTCCAGACTTTTTAAATAACATATACATTTGCAAATCATACCATATAAGTAGCAAGTTTTGATTCTTCTGGAGGGCCATTTTGCAATAAATTATACTGTGGTACTAAAGCCATAGGATCCATTTTCGATGTTTGGTCTTCTCACTTTACAACAAATTAAAACAGTGTCAAAAATAACAAATTAAATCAAATTAGAGAATGAATTTAAAAATATCTAAATACACTAGGTATAGTTAGAAACAGGGTGAGAAATTTAAATTGGAATAATTCAAAGAAAACATTATTATTATGAATTCTATTATACCTAATGAACCAAGAAATATTTAATAAATAGAAGTTTAACAAGAAAAAGAGATGTTTGTTATTTTTAAAAGATAATTCATAAGAAAATACCAATAAACTAATGTTACTGAAGTCTGTGGAAGTATATACAATATAATTACTCTAACCACTCACCCGAAACGTGTATATTTGAAGTCCAAACAAACGGCAACTACTGTTTCTTTATCGCATAACTCTAGCTCCAAGTAAAAACTATGAATAAAATGATGAATAATACAAAATGGTAGGTATATTTAATGCAACTTTAACTGACTAGTCAAAAACAAGTGATAGAAACAGTTGCCACAGACGATGGCACTATAAGTCATTTTAACGTTGACAACCTACATAAAAACGTTAGTACTTTATGCCATTAAAATTAATTCATTGCATATACAAGCCAAAACATATTAATGACGAATTTATATAAAATAGCGAATTACGCAAATACGATGTAAACGAACGTAATTCTAACTAGTGCGGGCTTAACACAGCTGCTAGAGCTAAATCTTCCTCCACTGTAGAGCAGTTTGTTATTAGTTGTTGGCTGTTGAGCTGTTTGCTCTTTCTTTTAAAAGCGCACTTTCTATACATGTATATAAAAGTATAATAATATATGTATATATTATTTTTTATTATTATTATTATTATTATACTCCACCGTGCTAACAGCTGCTGCTGCTGAACATTGTATTGAAAACATTACTTTGTTATTGTTTTCCTTGCACTCAAATATATATCATGGAGGATAAAACGTGATAATATAGTTTTGTGGTGATAAATATTGTGATATTGCTCAACCCGTAAATAAATAAAATTGTCGAAAAGGACTTTCTTAGTTCTAGTTTAGGTACTTATACGAATTAGTTTTTTATGAAGATGAATCATAGAACATTCAATATTACAGATATAATAATATACAATATTTTCTCTATATTTTGGTCAGTGATTATGAAATGTGAATTATTATTAAAGTACTTTTTGATTAAAATAAAACGGTTATGTCAGATATATTTTATTATACGGAAATCATTCTATATTCTACTGCGGGAATTTCCATTACTTATAATTTATATTGTCTTCAGTAGAAAAAAAAAAAAAGCCGGATATACTTGGGTGTTCATCACACGATGGGTATTCTTCGCACCTTGGGTGAGAATCTCTTAGGGCTAATACAGACGTACGGTTTTGTTTTGAATACAATTACCGTCCGAGTGTAATTTGTGAATCAAATTCATTTTGACTTTTGTTATTTAAAATTACAAAAATACCTACCTACTGAGTTCCAGTGAAAAACTTCGACACCATCTCAAAAAATTTCTAATACAATTTTTCAGACCTATTTAAAAACCATGTATTGTACTATATGCTATTTCCATATCAACCAATAAGTTGTAGAACATTTTTAGATTCTGAACGTTAGTGAAGAAGCTTATGTTTTTACAATGATGTTTATTTTTTTATTTTTTTTTTTTTTCTTCTTCTGTGAACACTTTTTCGTATAGAACCACTGGTCCAAAAGTTTCGATCAGTAACTTTATATATCCAAAATCGAACCCAGATGGTACTTTTGAGAGGTCATTTTTCGAATTTCTCAATATTTTTTTTA
>JAIPRM010000758.1:38268-48330 GCA_025469315.1 Stegophylla sp. TES_Ste_2020 | reverse complement strand
GCTAGAAACTTGAAACTTTCACCAATTACTAAAAATGGTTCTTAAAAATTCAATACATCCGTCAAAAGTATCAAGAGTATCCCACCCGAGGTGTGAAGAACATCCGACGAGCGAAGTGCACACATTTTTTTTTTTTTTTTTGCTCGCTGCTTTCTAAATTAGCACTAAGGTGTAACAACTTTTGATTACTTTCGTTCGAAGGTTTCATGATCCATATATAGAATAAAAATCGATTCTGGTTTTTAGTAATTTAATACAGCTGATATTGGAGGACAATGGGTGAGTTATGTGTTCAATATACACTAAAACGTTAAAAAATTATGAAAAATATAAACCAATATTCTTGTAATAAGTGTAAAAATGAAATGTTAGTTATAGTTCATTAAAAACAAAAATTGTTCAGCGATATTCGTATATAAAATATTGTAGCATTTGACCCATTGCCCTTAGGGGTTGCTGGCGGGTGAAAACGTAGAGAAAACATTTTTTAATTATATTCTTCGTGCATGGCTTTGATGGGCATGTATAATTTCTTCGCTCCTCGGGTAGGATAATCTTGGTGAGTGTGATGAATTTTAAAAAGAAACCATTATTCTTCAGTAAAAATCATTCAGAGCAGAGATTCCAATAATATAATATATACTATATAATAATGGTTGTCATTATATTATATTCAGTGTGTTTAACAAATTTTATTTAATAATAGATTAATCCATCTCCCGTTTCATAATTCGTTATTATTTAATCGATTTCATGAAATAAAAACCTAAAAAAAAAAAAAACGAGAAATTTCCATTATTTTCAAGGATATATAACTCAGCTAATCTACTGTTCAGCTTAAAATGGATCAAGTGTTATTAATTTTTTTTTTAACAAGTATGTGACCAAATTTTTTTGGTAGTTGGTGAAATATTAAAATGTTTAGTTTCATTGTTTTTATTAGTAATGTTAAAAAAAAAAAAACAAAAAAATTTTTTTATGAAAATTCTGATTACGGTATATTTTTTCTCGATTTTTCAGTAGTTTTCCTCACACTTAGAAAACGTACTTACTGAGAATTTTGAAAAATTATCACTCTAGAGCTGTGGTTTCAAACTTTTCAAATCATGATCCCCAAATTTTTATTTTAGAATTTCAGTGGATCGAATAAACTAGTGTTTTTACAATAATGATTTTTTTTTTAAATGCATATAAGTTTTCGTATAAAGACACTTGTCAAAAATTTTCGATCAGGAACTTTTTGAATCAGAATTTGCTACTATGATGCTACTGAACATTTTTCACAATTTAACGAAATTTGAGAAATTACCTAAAATTTGACAAAAACTTTCTCTTTCATAAATAGATGTTATGAAAAATAAAATTTTAATAGATTATAAAATAAAAAATATTTAAAATATGTGGATCCCCCCTCCACCTATTAAACATTTTTTTTTCTTTTCACTCTTAATAGTGCAATATAAAACTGACTGAGTAAAAAATAATTTTTTCTTATTATAATACACCAATTGCTATGATTTTTAAGTAAAATTGTCTTAAATTAACCGAAACTCATGTCAAAATCATTTTATCGAAGAAATTATTTATTATTTTTTTAAAATTCAATACACCCACTAAGAACACCCACATAGCGAAAAATAGCATGCTTCATACATACGTTTTTAAGTTGAAAAAAAAAGCCAGATATATTTCGCGTCACGAATATTCTTCGCACTTCGGTTGGGATAATATTGGCGGGTGTGTCGCATTTTAAAGAAACGATAAATAATTTCTTAAGTAATACGATTCTGAGGCAAAGTATGTTGATAATGTAAAGAACAATAAAATTCGTCATTTTCAACACACCCACAAAGAGTATCTGACCCAAGCAGCGAAGAATACCAATAGTACAAAGTATATCTGGCTTTTTTGTCTGTACTTTACTTTATTTCCAATAAATAAAGAAAAGTAAAAAAGACAATTTTTCTTAAAATAAAAATTGACGAGAAAAAAAGTATTAAGAAAATTACCATTTTTTTTTTTTTTTTTCATATTTTCAAAATTTTCTTATGCCAAAATATTTCTCACATTATTGTTTATCTGTGTTTAAATTTTCATAAAGTTTGGATAAAAAAAAACATTGTTTTCGAGTCTTTTTTTGTCAAGTTCTGGATAGTTTTCTCCAAATTTCGAGAAAACTATTGTTAATTTCGGGAAATCACCTGTTTTAAGTACCATCTAGAGACAAATCCGGTTTTTAAAATTTACTAGTAGAAATTTTTAGTCAGGAATTTCTAAACGAAAACGTGTACGAAAACGAAAAAAATAATCAATATTGTAAAAACATAATTATCTTCAATAAGACAAGATTTACCAAATCTAATTATTAACTATACATATAAAAAGAAAGGAAAAAGTCCTTTTTGAGTAGCATCCTTTTAAAAGTATTTTCGTTGTCCTGGATGCTGGAAAAGATTTTGTGACATTGTTTTATGTTTTTACATTATGTATTATGTTCTTATTAAATTAAAAACAGGGCATACGTATTTCGTTATTTCATTAATTTACTATTGTTGACATTATATACATATATGTATTAAATGTTTTCTTAATGTTATTTATTTTTATATTTCTATTGATTAGCTCTTATTTTTATTATTACCATAAAGAGAAGAAGGCGGAGAATTTCGAATTATTGCTGATCATAAAATCAAATTGAATTAACAATAACACAGTCAAAGTTACTTTTTTTACCAAACACAAAAATACATGAACATTTATTTACCATAATCAATGCAACAAAATATACAAGGTTTGTGTGTCAATAAATTACACAATAAATTGCATTACACATAATAATATGATTCATATTTTATCCTATAAAACTTGTATTAGTTTGAAACTTACGTGGAAAAATTAGAAAAACAAAATTACATAAAATAAAAATTATAGATATTATATTTATACTGTATAAGTATTTACAAAGATAGATAAGTAACTTAATAATGTTGAAGTCTGTCAAGAAAAATTAATGTAAATTTATATTAATTAGATATATATATATATATATATATATATATATGGAAAACAAAAACATTATTAATACTTAATATAAATGTAGTTTTTTAATACACGGTATCTAGTGGTTGGGCTGAACTTAAAAAAAATGATCTTTCTTCGATTGATAATATTATTATTATTATCTAATTATAACATATAAATAAATTGTCCCACGATTCAAAAAAACCGGTCGAACCGTTTCAATCAGTGTTTTGACATTTGCTTTTTTCTTTTTTTTTTTTTTTTTTAATTAATTTAAAAATAATGTACACGCACATAAATTCAAAAACAAAGTCAAACTTACTAATTATTGTGAAACAAGAGTGAAACGAATAATAATAAACGATCTTCGAGTTCTCTACTAAGGACGTCTTATCTTATATACAATACATAATAATATGATGCACACGAATATTTATCGACTGAAATCCTTAAGGATTATTTTCCTTTACTCGCGCCTTCTTCCATCTGAAAAGCCATGTTGTCCAATCCAAAACTCGTGAATTGCCCCGAACCCCTGTGGGTCTGAGTTCGTCTGTCCAAAATGGTTTTTAAATCGAACTCGTGCGACGATAACCTGAAGTCCAAGCTGTTCTGTTTTTGTATTATTCCCGTCTTCTTTTCTTCGTCTCTGATCGCCGCTTCTTTTTCCCTCCGCTCTTTTTTGTGTTCATTGTACATCCATCTATATATATATATATATATATATATCGAACACGGAAACAATAAGTGATTAACATAATTTATAGACATATTATTTTCATATGAACAGTTTCACATTCTAAAAGTGCGTTTGGTGTTGTTTCACGCGATTGAAAAATCTAAAAACGCCAATGATAATAATAATAATTATTAGTAGCAAAGGCGTATTTGAGGGGGGAGGGAAGCGAAGAGGCGATCGCCTCTCCCTGAGCCTCTGATTTTTAATTTTTTTTTTTTTTACATTCTGAGATCAAAGAAGAAGCTATAACGTTTCGACAATGATAATTTTTTTTCTTTTTATGAAATTACTTATAAAATATTCATCCAGAAGGTTCATGAGATAATTTTTTTAAATCAAAAATCGAATCCTGGTGCGAATAAGAGATAATTTTTCCAAATTTTCAATTAATTTTCCGAAAACAAGAGAAAATTTAATAAAAACGGCAAAATTTGTGTAAACGATATTTTCGTATCAGATAAATTTCTACTTTAAACAGTTATAAAAAAAAAGAAAAGAAAAAAAGGTGAGTGAAGTTATCACAAATTTTCAACTAATACTATCGAGAATTCTAAATTTTATGTGATAAAATATTACAAAACACAACGTAATTCCAAAATTCTATATTTTTCCAAAAAGTAATCAAATTACATACATTTCTGTATAACACTACCTGTTGTTATAAATGAGTGAACATTTCAAGTTTCTAGTCTTTGGGATTACGGCTAAATTACTAAAATCGGTTTCATGAAAATCTCGTTTACTAAATTTTTCATCAGTATTATTTCCTGGTTTTTGGAAAAATATTGATTGAGAATTTCGAAAAACAACCCGAAGTACTATAGGGATGCAATTTCTAACCTAAGAACTTATACTTTATGAAAAAAATTTTGATGAAAAAAGAAGTGTTTCTGTACAAAAATGTGAAATAATGAAAAGGCTTCATAGTAAAGGCGTTTAATTCTTCTAGAATCTAAAATATTTAAAAATCGCCCCTCTCTGAAAATTAGTGTCAGGGACGCCCCTGATTAGTAGTCAAAAAGTTTCAAAATACCGATTTTGAAATTGAAATCTTTTCTAAATTGTCAAATTTTAAATCAACGAGTTGAAATGCATTTTCGATAGTTATCATTATTGTATAAAAATACGTAATTATATAGTATGTAAATTATAATTGGAAAGTCAGTAGTTATTACTCCTAATATAATGCAGAACTTACTCTTTTACCATGGTTAAAAAAAAATCCAAAATTCAAAACCACCAAAAAAAAAAATTTGAGTTTATATTTAAAAAAAAAAATTTTGAAAAATTTCGAAAATAACCGTTTTGTAGAATTACTTATGCGTTATTTAGGGGGAAAAAAAAACTATTTTGAAATCGGTTGAATTTTGAATGAATGAGAGCATTTTACTTTTCAAAAAACACAGCAAATTACATGCATAATTTCATTTACAAAGATCGTGGTTGTATAAAATTGAGTTATGTATAGCAGTCAATGAAAAGGGGGGGGGGAGCATTTCGAACATTTTTTATAAAAATAAACAAAAATATTACAAAAAATATTAATGAGTTGTGTGTTGTTCTTCATTATACCTAATATTATCATATTGTTAGTTATCTATTTAAAAGTTTAAAAATCATACAATTTTACAATTTGCTGTGTTTTTTTGGAAAAAATAAAATGCTCTCATTCATTCAAAATTCAACTGATTTCAAAATTGTTTTTTTCCCCGAGTAACTTATAAGACGTAATTCTACAAGGTGGCTATTTTCAAAATTTTTCAAACATTTTTTTCGAATTCTCAAATATTTTTTTTTTTGGCGGTTTTGAATTTTGGATTTTTTTTAACCGTAGTAAAAGATACAACTCCTGGTGTTATGAAACGCATTTCTATATTAAAATTAGCCATGTTTTTTAGTGATTTTTGAAAAACATGCCAACTCATTTACTATTGACAATAAATGTCATATTATTTTGATTGATTATTAATGACTGCAGTTCTCTCTCGATGTAAAATTACATCTCGTCCGTCTCCGTCTCGACAGTGTAAATCCGTAACGATTTGTTTATTTTAAAGAACACGTTTTCTCGTCTATACAAATAGTACAAAAAGTCTTCACTCAGTCGGTGTTTATCCTTGAAACACGTAATTTGTAATATTTCTGGTTACAAAGCGGAAACGAATTGTTGTACTTAGATTACGTGTGATTTCTGGTGCAACAAATCTCTGGATACACATAATATTATATTAATTTTAATAGTCATCTTCTCCCCCACCTTTTCTCATAATAATATAAGTGTTTGCGGAAGGAACATAATTGAAAATATTGTATATAGGTTTATGGAAAAGCAATTAAATTCAAATTGAAATTGTAATTAAGTGTACCCGTACACACTTGCTTAAGACGAAGCACGAATGATGAAAAAATTATCGACTTTCATTTTTCCTGTCTTCCTGTCATCGATCACGTTTTATTTCATGCAATTTTAATAAAAAATTTATTTATGACATTTATTATCATTTAATATCTTTATCGATATTGCAACCATTAGAGTGCATTAGAGGGGTCAATACATAGGCATATTAATACACATATTATGTGTTATTATGTAAATATAAATAACTTGCGAAAAAAAAATTCGTCGCTCCGCTCAGAATAACTTATTAGAAAATATATATATATATAAACATCATTATCTTCGCTTGTATTTTAGAGAGATTGACTTCAGACTCGGTTTATGCTCTGTTTGTTATCATATTTTAATAAAAACGTGAAAATATTATCCGCCCCTCAAAATTTCCGCTCGCCCCCATGATTATAACACGAATATTATGTTATATTACGATTATAGCATAAAATCTAATTATTATTGTTATTATCGTGTTCGTATTTTGTTCCAGGCAAGGGAACATATGTCGGCGTTGTCAACGTAGCACTGATCCAAACCTATTCGACGAATATTCGGTGTACGACGACGATGATGACACTGATGTTAGCGCCATAGGATCGTATGTCGAAACTCACAAACACGAAGTCTTGCAACAATTACAAGTATGTTTTTTTTTTTTTTGTTCTCCGGCTAAAACGAATTAAACGTGATACGGGCGCACATTGTTATAAGATTTGTATACATATCATGTCATGGCGTGTAAACGTTTAAAATTACGAAAACACAATATTATTACTTTGAATGGATACACTTTTGTTTTGTGTACGGTATCCGACAACGTCTAGTTTTTAGAATAAATTCGATTAGAATATTTTAACCGGGCCCGTAGCTACGAGGGGGCGGCGGCGTTGCCCACCCTAAACCACCCGATCTTTGCCCCTCTAAGAATATTAAAAAAATATTACAAAAGCTTTTATGTTTTTTTCCAGCGGTTCTAAGTTTCAGCGTTTACAGAACGTTTCCATTTTGTTTTCGTTTTTTCCATTTTGTAGAATTTCTACTTTTCTTAAAATTTTGTTTTTCCACTACTCTGTAACAGTTATACATGTCGAATGTAATTTTCATTGAAAATACGGGACATTTTAAATCATACTTCTAATTTACATAGAGATTGAGAAGGGGTGAGGAGGGTCTGTCAAAACCAAAATTAGTCTCAAAACTTGAAACTTATAATTTTTAATCACACGAAAATGTATTTTTACTTCTTAAATAAATACTAAGTTTTTGCACCTGAAAAAATGTTGAAACTATAAATAAAACTAAAAATTTAAATAAAAGTAATGTAATTACAGATTTATACAAACTCTCTGTAAACATTTGGTTTTTAGTAATATTATCATTTGATTCAGATTAGTGCTGAGCATGTAATCCGGATCCATCCGGATTGAAATTAATTCCTTTATCCGTTTAAACCGGATTAAGGTAATCCGAATCGGCAATCCGGATCCAACCGGATCGAAAATTCGGATTGATAATCAAAATTTTTTTGAAAAAATTAAAACACACCAATTATTTATTATACTCTCTCTCTCTCTCTCTCTCTCTGTATATATACACACTTTATTTCATAACTGGGACGGATTGAATCCGAAATCCGGATAAAACGGATTGAATCCGAATCCGGATTGAATAATTTTAACCCGGATTACGGATTGGTCAATGAGTTGCTCTGGACTAATTAAGATATTATTATTATTATTATTATTATTAATCATTATTAAAATAAAAAATAAAAGAATAATAATTGATTTTTGAAATAAAGTACATACCGGACGGATCGTCCGGAATACGGGACAAAAGTGTTATTTCGGATCTTTTGTCCGGGACACCGGGACGCTTCATTTGAATACGGGACTCATGGGATCCCTACACCGGGATTTAAACGAATATTTAACAAGGTGTATTATGTATTATGTGTATGTTCTCCTGTCCGCAGGAGACGTTGGGCGAGAATTTCTCGGAGGACAATCCGTATCGCATACTGGTGGACAAATACGAGGCGCTGCTCAAGATCCAACAGAAGCACCACAACGCGTTCGCGTCGACGATGCAGTTGCCGCCGCCGCCGCCGCCGCCGACGACGACGACGGTGTCGGGCCAGGGCGCGGGCCAAAACCAGGGCCTGTCGCTGCACGAAGAGCTCCAGATGTCCGGACAGTTCTCGTCGTTCAACGGGAACGCGACGGACGACAGCAGCAGCGAGGACGAAGACGTCGTGCCCGCGGGCGGGACCACCGAGGCGACGGGCGCGACCACCGCGGCGGCGTGCAAGTACTCGGAGACGGAGACCACCTCGTCGTCCGGGTTCGCGGACGAGACGAGCAACAAGTGCACGCAGACCGCCGAGACGTTCTTCGCCGGGTCGTTCCTGTGCACGATATCGGACGGCGACGACTGCCGGTTCAGCATCTACGACGACGCCAGCCCGATCGAGAGCCGGTTCCGCAAGACGCCCGAGTACCGGCAGCTGTTCCGCGAGATATTCGACGTGCTGAAGCGCGCGGCCGAGGCCAAGGACGAGGGCGAGAAGCTGCCGCTGCTCCAGGACGACGACGACGGCGGCTACGGTGACGGCGACGGCGACGGCCGGTCGACGCTTCGGCCGCGGACGCCGGGCCACGCGCCGCCGCCCCGCGTGCCGCCGGTCACGCCGGCCTGCGAGCACAACCCGCTCGTGTCGTCCATAACGATGACGGCCGCGGAGTCGGCGGTCGCGGCCGACGACGGACAGACGCCTCCCGCGGACGAACCGCAGCCGGTGGCCACCACGACGACGGTGTCGTCACCGCCGCCGCCGCCGCCGCCGGCGGAATCGGACCAACGGCAGCAGCAGCAGCAGCAGTCCCGGCGATCGCGGCCGCGGCGCGACATCATCGAAGAGCTGGCGTCCACGGTGAAGCAGCACAAGAAACATCACCGGGGGGGCCGCAAGTGCCCGTCCGCCCGGCACCACAAGGACATCAGCCACATGCTGGAGGTCCGGTTTACCGATCAGCAGGAGGGGCCCGCGGCGGTGGTGCGCCGGTTGCCGGCCGCGGTGGACCGACGATCGCCGTCGCACCACCACAGGGCCACGTGGTGCGTGCCCGCGGACGATCACGCGCCGCCGCCGTCTTCCGGGGACGAACCGGTGGCGTACGCGAGCGCCGCGTCCCACGAAGTGGCCAAACTCAAACTGCTGGAGAAGTCGTACGCCGAGGTATTGAGACTGAGGAAACCGCCGCCGCCGCCGCCGCCGTCCAACCACCGGCCGCACTCGCATCATTACTGCCACCACCAACACCACAGGATGTGAGATTAGCGTTTTTGATTTTTTTTTTTTTTCTATTTAAATTTGTTTTACAAATCCTTTATTCCTATATATAATAATACGAACCTATTACAACTCGGGATGGGGGGGGGGCGATAAAAGACAATAAAAAACGTTTGAATTATGACATCGTGATCGCAATTAATAATATTATGTCTTTTGATGTTATTCAACTACATTTTTTTTTTTTTCCAATTTTTTTTTTTATTATTATTATTATTGATAACGTTTAACTATCAAAATTCAATTACTCTCCTTAATTTTCTGCCAACAATATTATTATGTGTATTGTATTGTACCCATATACACGTCGTCATTTTCGCGTTTCCCGTTATATCGGATTTCCGCCATTATCGTAATAAATATTACACGTTAACGAGATTACAAATTACGTTTACGTTTTTTTTTTTTTTTTTTAATTCTTTAAGACGACATTTAACTTTTTACATATTATGCCCATGCGTGATGCATATTATGATATAATTTCCTTAGTGTTCAAGAAACAGACTTGTTTTTTTTTTTTTTTTTTTTTTTTTTTTTCAATATTTAATTATTTAATTA
>JAIPRM010000758.1:0-38254 GCA_025469315.1 Stegophylla sp. TES_Ste_2020 | reverse complement strand
GACATTTAACTTTTTACATATTATGCCCATGGGTGTTGCATATTATATAATATAATTTCCTTTGTGTTCAAGAAAAAGACTTGTTTTTTTTTTTTTTTTTTTTTTTGTCAATCTTTACTCATTTACTTAAGAGAACTTTGATAAAAATGTTTTCAATTTCGTTTTTTATTGATCTTGGAAAAATAAAAATATGTGAACTATTTTTTGTGTGTGCGTGTGTATATATAAAATTAAATACAAGGACACATTATATATTATGGTTTCAATCGTTTTTTTATTATTATCTACCTACAATTATTATTGATCACTCGTCGTGTCATTTTCATTGGCACAACTTAGAAAATGTTTTTGGGGGAACTAATATCTATTTTTGATTGATTTAGCCCCCAGAAAGGCATTGTCCTTAAGTAATTCTCGAAATTTCTGGGGGGGCTATGAGTAGTTTTGAGAGGGCTTAGCCCCCTCAAGTCCCCCTCTAATTGCGCCCATGGTCATTTTTAGTTCCTCTATTATAATACATGATTTCTTTATCGCTCGATCCTTACGACAAATGTCTCATATTATAGTACATTAATCATTATCGTACTGTAAAGACGTTAATACCACATCAGCCGCAGGGGCGTAGCCAGAGGGGGTTGGCTGAGGGGTCTAAAGCCCCTCTCGAAAATAATATAAAATATGAGATATGGTAGGGGTAGCTGCAGGTAGTTGTTGAAAAGAGTAATGAGTGATAAGAAGATCAAAAGGGATGAAAAATGTTTGATGAAGACAAGACAGAGACACAAAAAAAGGAGCGGGGGGGAGGGGGTTATGTATTTTTATCATTTCTTTTAGAAAGAAAATCAATTTTTGAGAACTTCGTATCTCCTGAACCATAGGCGCAATTAAGGAGAACTCAAGAGGTTCAGCTACCCTTAAAAATCACTCAGATCCTCCCCCCCAAAATATTTTTTGAAAATTGCCGAAGGTCGACATATTTATTTGCGTATGTTAATATTGTTAAGCCTTTGGAGGACTAAATCATCAATCAAATAAACATGTGTTAGCCCCTATAAAATTAATCCTAATTGCACCAATGATAATATGTACTCGACTGATGATCAGCCGTCCCCGAAAAAAATTTCTGACTACGCCACTCTGCCATCAGCTGGTATAATGCGTACGGCGAACAAAAAAAAAAAAAGTGTGCACTTCGCTCGTCGGGTGGGTTTCTCTTGACGGGTGTATTGAATTTTAAAGAAACGATAAATCGTTCCTTCAATAAAACGATTCTGACCGAGGGAAGTTAAAATGATATAAAAAATTAATTTTTCAAATTTTCAAAATTTTCTTGCGCCAAAATCTTTCTCATATTATTTTCTATCTATGTTTAAATTTTCGGATATAGTTCGGATCAAAAAATTGATTGTTTCCTAGTCGTTTTTGTCAAATTTTGGGTAGTTTTTTCCAAAAAAAAAAAAAAAATTGAAGAATTGAGAAATTCAAAAGATTACCTCTCTAAAGTACGATCTAGAGAGGCAAATCCGGTTTCAAAAAGTCACTCTGATCGAAACTTTTGGACAAGTATTTCCATGCGAAAAGTTGTACACAGAAAAAAATTAAATAAACATCAAGACAGACAAGTGTACACGAGAAAAATCGAGTAGTAGAGAGCGAAGTGAAATGATGAAAAGTAAAATTATTATTAAAATACTCAATTGAAAACTATGTAATTAGTAGTTTCAGAGAGTCGGTCTGCGCGTTCTATTTAATTACACTCGCGAGGTAGGTTGTACTTTGTGTGTGTGTGTGTGTGTGTATTCGAGCTGACAGTAATATAAATTATAATAATCATATAAAGATTTTTTTTATAATTTATGCACTTGTGCATTTCGGTGTGTGCATCGCGGCCATTTACCCATTGAATTAATTCAAACGTGAAAACATCATAATTTAATATTTCTAATTTATAACCTAATTATAATAATATTATTACGAAATGATGCAAGAGTGGTTAGAGCAATAATTATTATTATATTTAGCCTTGAACGAATATTGGCGATGTTCTGCAACAATTGAGATTACAATATTACGTATTATATTATTATCAGAATCTAAAAATCAAAATGAATTTATATAAAACAATTAATATATTCAGTATGAAAAATGTTGATAATGTTTTTTTTGATTTTATTTTGGGCACAAATAATTATTCGGAGATCAAATATTTTCAAAAGATTATAAATTCAAAATAAATTTATAATATTTGCTGTGAAATTTTTTGATAATATTTCGATTATATTTGGTTAAAAATATTTGGATACCAAATATTTTCAAAACAATCACAAAATATTTGAACTACAATATTTGAGATAAAATCTAAATTTATTCAAATATTGTGAACATATTAATATTTTCGAAATGCTATGTGGCAAGTCAACGCGTAAATCGGTATTATTGTTTTTTTTTTATGACCACTCTCAAATTTTCTCTCGACATTTTTTCTTTTTGTTTTAACATCCAATTAGGTATGAAAACATATTTACTTTAACTATGTGTTTTAAGAGATAAAAAAAAAAAAAAACAAGTTAATCACACTACGTAACTACGAGTATATTATATAAAATAACCTAAGAGTTCAATTTGACCCATAAAATATGAGAGTCTATAAATATTATTTTCTTGTTACTAGTAATAAAAGTTACATATAAATTATTATTTTGATGTGTGATAGGTACATAATCAAGATGATATTAAATATATACTACTCACTAATATTGTTTAAAAATCCTAACCATGAGTATTCTTCACTCCTCGAGTGGGATTTGTAACGTGTGTTAAATTTTAAAAAAAAACGATAAATAACTCTTTCAATAAAACCAATATTTGGAGTGAAGCTTCAGTTTATATATTATGATAATTTTACTTAGTTATAAAGTTTATTATAAAAAAAAAAAAATTATACTCAACCGATTTTATATCCCACTATTAAATCATTGAGAACAGGAAAAAAAAATTTTTCTTTTTTTTATTTTCAAAATGTTTTTTACGCCAAAACATTTAACATATTATTTTCTATTTATAATTTAAATTCGCACAAAAGTTTGGATTAAAAAAATATAGTTTCTGACAAATTTTGAGAATTTCGAAAAATGAGTTCTTAAAAGCACCAACTAAAGGAAAGTCATGAATTAAAGTTATTGGTTGTGAAGCTCTTGGAGACAAGTATTTCTGTACGAAAAAGTATTTACAGGAAAAAAATAAAAATAAAAACCAAAAATCATTGTAAAAACACTAGCTTCTTCGCTCCACTCAGAATTTAAAATAATAGCAAGTAATAACAATTAAAATAATTCTATTTATATGCCCCCCTTCCCACGCTTTCAAAATATCCAAAATCTTCCACTGGTTTTTGTGTAGGCATTACGTACTCAATAATATTATTATAGTATTATCATGGGTTCGCCATTTAAAATAATTTAATAACATATTAAGCGTAGTGTCTAAGTACCTTGCTATTAAAATCCAAATTTAATAAATCTGAACGTTTGGATCCACGGCCGGATCGGCCTGTGAATCATAAATATTAAATTACATAGAGTTATGTTTATTTTGCCATCCTCGTTACGAAAAATTATTAGATTCGAGCATACAAGACGAATCTAACAGTCGTTCAACCGACAAAGTGGTATAGAATAGCCTTATTCACACTTTTTTTTTTTTTACTTAGTCTACAAGTCGAAACAAAGATTACTTCATACTTGAAACAAAAAATTAGAAATACATTAATTACAATAAACAAAATTAATTAAATTTTAGAATTAGTATAATACAATTTTTTAATTAGTGGCATTTTTGTTGCTATTTTAATGAAATCAGATTTTTAGTTACTCCATGATTTTTTTTTTTTTTTGTCAATTTTTGTGTAGTCTAGGGGCTTGCGCTTAGGAAAAGTATTCGAGAATTTGGAAAAAATGATCTCCCAAAAGTACCATCATCTAAACAACATTTCCTCCATAGATTTACCGATTGAAACTTTTGGACCCAGTATCTCTACTACAAAAAATGTCTCCATACATACGGAAAAAAAGTAAATAAATAAAAAAGCACACACAGATTTGTAAAACCCCAATATATTCCTCATTTTACTAAGTCCTTGTTACACAATATTATCTCTATTACAACTAGACAGTATTAATTATAACTCTGTAATAAATTAAATTAACCAGGTTTCAAAAAAAACAAAAATCCTGGCTTTAGTGAACCAGAAAACATCAGTATAATATTAACCATTTTTTAAATTAAAAAAAAAAAAATTATTTCAATTTAAAACCCTGCAGTTTATGCTATATAATTGCATTGAAAAACTCTGTTTAATTCCTTTATATTGTTCAACTCCTTGGACAAAATATAAATATTTAATTAGACTTAAGAAGAAATCATTATTAAACAACCACTTGAACAAAAGAAATAGAATTGTGTAACATTAATATCTTAATTTAAAGTTAACAAAATGAACTTTTATACATTTATGAAATTTACTTTGCTTGACTTCACACGTTCCGACATATAAATATCTTCACACCCATTTAATGTTACACCTTTTCAATACTATAATATTTCAATAAATATTAGTTTGTTCTGTTCAATTTTAATTTATATTATATACATTTAGCAAATAAAATATAATTTTATTACACTTAATATCTTTTAAAGACAGCAAGTCTGTTGAAATAGCTCATACAGTATCATAAAATGTACATGTATCAAAAACAATAAATAAATAAATTCATATATTGAGTTTTTATAAATATAAATAATATATTAACTTATAATATAAAGATATTTTTATCTAATACATAACAGTACAAGAACTGTTTAAAAACTGTAATAATATGTAGTAATAAAGAAATTAAAAACTATAAAATTAATATTCCATGGATGTAATAATTTTTAAGTCAGTTGCCTCTAAATTTCAGTGGGTAGGTCATAAATTATATAATACCCACATTTTATTATTATTCAATGAATGTTGTATGGAACATTTTGAAATATATCAAATGAATAATAGACTTTATAAATAATGACAATAGGTTAAATTATTAAACTAATATACTAATATGAAGCGTCTTTTTTTATAGAAATAAGTCTATTTTCATACTTTTTACATTCTTGTATTCTAGCTGCTAATTTTTAATTTTTTTTTTCTTTTCATAAATGCAACTGTACAATAATTCGGAATAAAATATAATTGTAAAAATTGACTTATTATTTGTTTTATTTGCACTGATCTTAAGTATATTTTAACTTTACTAATAAATGTACAATTTTACATGAATATCAAAGGATATCATGGGATACAGTATATTATTGTACTTAAATTACTATAATAAAATAAAACATTTTTAGTTCCAAAACTATTTATTTTTACATGATTTAAATTTAATGAAATTACCAGTTTTGGATTATTGAAAAAAATTGTTATTATCTACATTTTGATAAAAATGTATTATGACATAAATTACTGCCAAAAAATAAATATAAATGTGTTACATAAACAAAATCTAGAGCAACGTCAAATATTTGTATTAGATTAGACTAAACAACTACTTATTAAATAATGCAGAATGAACAGCATCTATATCATAAGTAACATATGCTGAAGGTTTATACATATCAGCACCACGTGAGGCCATTCTACGACTTGTCCTAAAATAAAACATAATATATAAATTTATTTTATTTTTATTTATATTAAAATTAACTTTCAAACTAAAAAAAGAGAAAAAAATTAATATATATCAAATATTTACCCGGGTGTAGATATTGGCCCTGTGCTTGAACTCGTATTTCTGACCATGTCGCATTTCATAGGCCTGCCATCAAGTTGTCTGTTATGATATACATCCACTGCTTGAATAGCATCAGCACGACGTTCATATATTACTTCAGCAACACCTGGTCGAACCACTCTAGATTCTAATAAATCACCAATGTCTGCAAAGAGTTCCTATATACCAAATTTTTATTTGATAACAATTAATATAGATTATTATTTAAGACAACTAGATTTTACAATATTAATACATACCCTTATATCTTCCGATGTTACAGATGGTTCTAAATTAGATATAACAATCTTGTGTCCTATAGGCCTTGAGCGCTTAACTAAAGCTGTTTGATGTGAATCCAATCTTGAACGCAATGTTTCACTCAACCCTCTGTAATTTCTATAAAAAAAAAAAAAAAAAAAGAAAAAAAAATGGAACTTGAAAATTATAATTTATATAATTATAAATAATAAATAAATTTTGCATTATCAATAGGACTGTGAAGAAAAAAAGATACCTACATAATATATAATACAATTCACATTTTTTTTATAGGAGAGCATTTATTTAAAATTCTGTGATAAAATAATTAAGTTGTTCACTACAGCTTCTTTCGTTTATTGGGTTTTAATTTATACAATCATGAATAGCTATAGAAAAAATTGATAAACCAAAGAGCAAAATAAAAAAGGTTTTTTAATTAATTAAAATTTAATTATATTTAATTCCAGGTAATTGTAGTCTTAGATTACATATCCAATATTAATAAATAATATGTATGTATAATGCATATACTATATACATAATAATTATTGTATACAATTATCAAATGATGTTTATTGGCTGTTGCTGCAGCACTGGTACTTCTCACCGTTATACGGATGGTGTTTAACTTTTGCATTAGTTTTTCATTTGATAAAACGAATGAATTTCAATGTCACTATGTTGTCTTATAGTAAAGTACCTAGTGCTTACTATGAAGGGAAATACAATAATCATCGTGCGATTGAAAGGAAGTTAAAATATTAAACAGGCCAAACATCTGCTAATGCAAAAGTATGGTATTGAAATATCCACAAATTCAAACATAAAGAAATAGGAAAACTCAGTTGAAAATGTCAAGAAAGTTGACATTATTATCATCTTACTAATGAAAGGGCCAACTAGGCTGTTCAGACTAGCAATGCAAAAAACTACAGAAAATAATGTTCCAAGTAAGTTTTGTACTTTTTTCTTTTAAAACATTAAATTTAGTTTTTTCTATTTCAGTTTTTTTATATAAATTAATTTATTTCATTACAAATTATATGATTAATATATACATATTTATGTATACCTAACTTTTAATGTGTAATATTTAAATTATTGAAGTATATAACAATAAAAAAATAAAAAAGACTCGAAAACAATCATTTTTTGATCAGAACTTCATAAAAATTTAGACATATATACACAATAATATAAGAAAATTTTGAAAATGTTCTCATTAATGTTTCTTTCCTTTATTTATTAGATAAAAAAAAGTAAAGCAAAATATAAAAAATAAAGCCTGACATACTTCCCACCAAGGATATTCTTTGCTCTTAGGGTCAGATATTCTTGGCGAGTGTGTTGTAACTATTATTGTATTGTTTTTTTAAATTATTAACTTCTTTCATTCAGAATCGTTTTAATGAAGAAATAATTTATTGTTTTTTTTTTTAATTATACACACCCTTCAAGAATATCTGATCCGAATCAAATGAAATGACGTATACTTTTTTTTTTTTTTTTAATTAACCTAATCCAAATTTGAAATTTTACACTAGTTTTAAAACGTTAGAAATCAACTGATTATATTGCCAAAGACCTTATGATTTAGAAAAATATTTTATTATTGGAATATCGATATCGATAAATTGGTATACATTTTTTTCAAATATCGAGGAAGTCAAAAAGATATCGATATTCAAAAAAGTATTGTTGAACAATCCAAATAACTAACAATAAAAAATCCAGTACCTAAACTTATTTCCATAATTTTATGCTATTTCTTTAATGTGTAAATCTTTTTATTTTCTGTTATTCAATAATAACTGAACCCTGTTTTCAGTAAACCTTAGTAATAACTCATTCTGGTAATAAATAACAAAAAAACAAGTAACCAAAAGTAAAATATATGAATTTTAATTTTACCGTGCATTTCTGTCTAATATATCATCTTCATATCCTTCATCACGATTGAACATTGCATTTCCTACATTCCGTCTCATTACCTAAAATTAAAAATATGTTTTATAATGCAAAATGGATACCATTTTTCTTTTTTTAATTGCTAGTTACAGGTGTTGGGGAATATCTATTTGACTCTTCCCATTCCATCGAATCCTCATAATCCATTGCCATAGGTCTACTGTATGGTTTTTCATTAACTCTTGCTGGCTGTGTAGAACGCTCTGGTAGACGTCTTATAGGCTGAGCGTTTGATATTGGACGCCTTGATACCCTCGTATCATGTCTTGCTGGTCTTATATCTTCAATGGGTCTGTCACCTTAAATAAATAAATAAATAAATGGTTAATAGCAAGAAGAAATATAATTAATAAAAACTATAAAAATGTTTTACTTCTAAATGTATTCAGATCTGTATTGAATGTATTACTACTACGCCTTCTACCTTGACCATTAGAGCGCCCTTCATTTAGAGCAGGGTGCCTACCACGAAGACTAGTATGATGTGAATTGGATCTTTCATCCAAAATAGACTTGACAGTAAGAATACCACGGCGATCAATTTTTACACGACCTAAATTATTGGGATGTCCTCTTGATGAATTATGAGTTGTCTAATAAAAATATAATTAAGAAAAGACATATTAAATCAAAATAAATATGAGTATAATTATAATTTTGGACATTTTTCTAACATTTTTTTTCTCATTAATTTTTATATTATTAACTTTCTTCATTCAGAATGGTTTTATTGAAGAAATGATTTATCGTTTCTTTAAAATTTAATACACCCGTCAAGAGAAACCCACCTGACGTATGAAGAACACCCTGACGAGCGAAGTATACACTTTTTTATTTTATATATTTTTAAATGAAGCCTAATTTTATATTTTAATAATAGTGAATGAAAAAAATATAGGTACATAAATAGGTAGTTATTTTACCAAATATTACAATTAATATGTATGTCATAACCAAAACTCAGATTATAAAATTTCATTGAAAATTTGAACAATCTTTCACAAAACAAAATTGTCCACACTTACTTAATTTCATTTCTTTCAAAAATCTAATGATAATTTATAATATTTAAAACTGATTATTATATACAGTGATGAATGAATAATAACATTAAAGATACTAATATCTACCAACTATTCATATCAGTTTTAATTAAAAACATATATATCACAATTGTTGATTAGTAGGTAAAATCTTATACTAATAACTTTTGTATAACAATTGACAAATAAATATTGTACCAGTGACGGTTTTTGGGAAGGAGATAAAAGGAACTCCCTGATAGTTTTTATATTATGTTAAATAACATTTTTATTATTATTATTATTATGGTTTTGGAAGGATGGATGCTGGAGAGGTTTAAAAACATTATAATTCCCCCCCCCCAGAAGTTTGATAAAAAGTGCCATTGTATAGTATACTTATGTTGACAGATACCAAAGAACATTAGTTACTTACATCATAAGATGATGATTGCAAACGACGTTCTTGGATTTTTTCACGGGCATCTTTCTGTTTTGTTAACTTTTGTCTAGCATCTACTATCTTTGTTGGTTGTGTTAATGCCTTTTGCAAAAGTCTAACACGAGCATCAACTACATTGTTTTTGATTATTCTAGTATTATTTATAGAAGCCATATTTCTATTATTTAATTTTTGGTTGTTGGACTGTTTATTTATGGATTTTAACCGTTTAACTTTAGATGCCTTGTTGGCTGCTGCTAGGCGTAAACGATTGCGAGGACCAGATTGCAAAGCTCTTGAACGCCTGAAATCAAAATAATCAAAATTACTAGTTAGAATTAATAATCATATTAGTAATAAAACTGATATCAATTTCTCAGTATCGCAAGACACTGTTTTAGGACCAATATTATTTATTATATAAACAAACAGCATTCTCAATCAGCGTGTCAGGGTTAAATATTTTATTTCACTGATGATACCCTTAGTTTACTAAAAAATCATTGCTTAGACGTATTATATTAAACAGAAGAAGAAAGCATTTCTATTGTAAAAAATTAACTTGACAATAATTCATTAGAAATAAACATGGATAAAACTAAATATATTCATTTTGGAATGTAAATACCACTAGATGCTTATATATACATATAACCATAATATTATAGTTCCTTCATTTAACTAATAATGATTTAAGTAATGCATGTAATTGTAAAATATTAAATAGAGTCACCTCATTAAAATATCTTGGAATATACATTTATGAAAATTTGAAATGAGATGTCCATATAAATTATATATCTATTTATTCAACCAACCTGTGATACTTTTTTTAGCAAATTCAGTAGGTACCTTAGTTTGAGATTAGAAACTAGAAAGTGTTAGACAAAAGTCAAAGAAAAAAAATCCTTTATACTCACAAAATAAATAATTTAAACAGTATTAGTAGACGTTTGTTACAAATAATACAATTTCCCTTTCAAATGATTATGTAACCCATGTTTGTATTTGTATGGCAACAATAAAAACTATAATAATAAAATGCAAATAAATTGCAATAATATAGGGTTTAGAGTAGATTAATTGATTTTTTATCAATTGAACACACTAAAATAATGGATTTACTTATAAGATACAAATAATCTACATATTTAAGAAAAATAAATTTGGAATTTACCCTCCCCGGTCTTGTCCATTTTGGAGTCTCTTTCCTTTAATGAACTTCATAATATTATCTTCTTGATAATGAAATTAATACCAATGTACGAATGTCCAATAACTGCTTTGAAGTACGATCACTTCAAAGGCTGCTCAATTCTTCTGATTGATGTAATCAAAAACGGTTGTAATTATTTGCAGGAGTTTCGACTCCTTAAAGTCGAAGAACAAAAATGGAATAGTCAAGAGACCAAAAACGTTAAGCACATTTCTTTTTACCAAGCATTCAACAAAATGATAGGTAGAGTTTAGTTTTAGTAGTTTACTGTTTAGTTTGATACTTACAAAATATAATTATTTTGATATAATTTAGGAGATAGAATACAAGCCTGCTTCACCAAACGTACATAAAAGACTGTTGATCAGTGTGGCCAACAAATCGGATTAAAAATATGTGGTATCACGATTTTGTAAGTTGGAATATTGGAAATACGCTTTTGTTGAAACGACCATAGTAACCAAAGATACCGTTTTTAATCGTGACCTCAACACCGGTATAAAATATAAATATTCGTGATAATATTGATAACGATAAATTTCGTCTGTTAATATTCTGTTGACTTGTTAATTGTTTGAATTCTTTAAATTCAAGACTCAAACTATAATTCGTTCATTAATTACCTAATAATAATTATTATTTAAACTTTTATACGTTGACAGGAGTTAACAATACTTTTTAATTACAAAGAATGTAGAATTATTGATATGATTTGTAATAATTTTCTGCTCCTCGAAATATATAAACAGTGATTTTTTACGGTGTAATACGCTAGTTGTATTTACAGCGACTGTCGAAATTAAGTAGCCAAATATGGCGGCTGACGAGCCACTCTCTTTTTGGGCGCAAAGTCATAATTATCAGCTGGGTGCCATGATAGGCGAAGGGTCCTTTGGAAAAGTTTTCAAAGCCTTGCATATTAAAACCAACAAGATTGTTGCCTTCAAATTTATTTTCAAAGTACTGGGTGATTTTGCTTGTTTCGTTATTCTCTAATGTTATTTTACTGTGTATCTTGTTTTCAGCTTGACGAAATAAAAACATTACAGCAAGAAGTTGAGATTCAACAAAAATTAAATCATCCTAACATTGTAAGAATGCTTGAATCATTTGGAAATCATAACGGAGTAAGGAATTATTATTGACTTTCAAATAAAGTCTTTATATTTTTCACTTCAATAATTATTTTTATTACAGATAGCTTTAGTTATGGAATATGTTCCTAGATCACTCAAAGAAATCATAGAAACAGAAGGTATACTCACAGAAGAAAGAACACAAAAAATTATATGTCATCTTGTTTCAGCTTTGCATTATTTACACAGAAAAAGTATTTTACACAGGTAAATATATCGATTATATTCAAATCTTTCAATATATTTTAAATGTGCATAGGAATATATGTTACGCTGAATTTGTGAAATTGCCAGTTTAGTGAAATCTGTAGAAATATTTCTAAATTCATGAAATCAGTCACGCCATTGCAGAATATTGGCAGGATACTATTACCGATTTCTTGAATTAGGTATACTTTTTACTGCCGAAAGTAAGAATTCAGCAACACATTATTTTATAATTTGCTCAAATAGAAAATGAGTATTTATTAAGATAACTTGTTCGGATATTATCAGTTGAGACAGTACAAAAACATAGACAATACCTATAAGAGCACAATTTAGTCTATCTAGCGAGAAAACACACGGCGGCTCGACGAAAATCAAATTGTTCTGCGCATCCCCCTGTGTTACCTAGCTATAGCGTTCCATACACTAGATGACGTCTCATCATTTGGGATCGACTACATATGAGGCTCTGTCAACTGTGTCATATAGAGAGAGAAAACTAGCCTCGATGAATGCTCTGGCATCAGTCTATATGTACAGAAACGGCGTTTTTTGTTAGTTTTTATATTTCAAATAATTTTAATTTCTTGATTTTAAGACCTGGTTTAATACATATTCATACATATTTCTAAGGGTACTGAAAAACATTGAAAATCGTAAATTAATTATTTTGTTTAACATTAGAAGTAGGTAACATGAAACTGGTAATTTTTATGCAAAATTTTATTTTTCAATCAAATTCCTATAAAACATTTTATTTAATCCGGTTGAAATTTTATTTTACAATAATATTCCTTTCATTTCTTTCTAAGTGGAGTATAATTTTCATGAAAGTTGGCTCAATTAACAAGTGTTTAAAGTTGAAATTATAACTTAAATGATGGTTAATCCAAATAATGAAAAATTAATTTTTCTGATTATTGCATATGTAAATGAGCTAATATAGCATAATATTCTAAAGTTCAAATTTTATAAAAATATTTGCTGAGTTCATGAAACTGGCATTTTTATACTCTATAAATTCAGCATAACATATATACATACATTTTTAAGCAGTGGTGGGTAACCGGTGGTTAGCGAGCTACAACCAGCCCACACATTTATTTCATATGGCCCGCATTAAATTTCATAGGTACTGACGACTGACTGATAAATGATATAATACAATTTTAAATACATATTTTAAATAATAATTACTGTATTTATTTTACATGAAGAAACTTGACATAAAACTACAAGTTAAAATTCAATTTATTCCTAATATATTATGTTCTCATATTAAATCAATTAGAATAAAGATAAAACTTTTACGGTCTCAAATTGAAAAAAAAAATTAATTAATACATTTTCTATGTGAAATGTATGCATATAAAATTATTTTTTGAATTGTAAAATGATCTATTTTCAACAGCTAAATTTATTAAAGCTATTTCAACACTTCAATATAAATTAATTAATCGCTTTCAATATTTTAAACAATGTTTACAGTTTTTTAATTACTAACCAATCCATTTAATATTGATGTTGATGATGTTTATATTAATATCGAAATGAAAATAATAGGATTCATTGTTAATAGATTTATAGTCACAAGGTATTTTTAAAAACTCGTTCAACCTTGCGTCTTTGTATATATATATATTTTGCTAATCTTTCTTCAACATTTTCGAAAATCAAAATTACAGCTACAAAATACTTGATTATGTTTAGATCTATGCACGTATATAAATAGGCCTTTCCTCAATAAAAAAAAAACTTACACCAATCATACTGAACAGACGATCACCTTTACCATGTACTAAGAGCAAACACGACTAACTTTGATGAGAAAATTGAAAAAATAGTGATTAGTATTCAGCAACAAAACTCATATTAATGATTTTCCGTTCACTTTTTTACAACATTATTTTATTTTATTTATTATACCCAAGATTCTCAAACTTTTCATGCCAGGCCTCCCACTTTGGTCAACCCCAGACCTGGGCCTCCTTTATAATAATGATTTTAATAGTCATGTTTAGAGTATCAAAAAGTTAAAAACAAACAACAAATACCTATAGGCTAATATTTATATTCACATTACGAATTTATTTTAAAATAAAATGTATTTATTTTAAAAGGTTTTAATCAATCGGTCACTTTTAATGTGATAGATGAACTTGTTTTAAGTCCAAAAAGGTTGCCGACTACTATACTTAAGGAATAATTAGTTTTTGTATAACGTTATTTTTTCAATACAGGGATTTAAAACCACCAAATATTTTATTGGATCACAATGATGTTGCAAAATTATGTGATTTTGGATTAGCCAAGTTTATGCTGACTGGTACTCAAGTATTAACTCAAGCGTCTCTCAAAGGGACGCCTCTCTACATGGCTCCAGAAGTTATAAATTCTCCTGTTATACCTCCTACATATAATCATAATGCAGATTTATGGTATAACATTTTGACATTTAAAGTGATTTTTTAAGCATGCTCACCCCCATTTTTTGGTCATAAAAATGCAAAAATTGGAATTTTTATTTTCGGAATGTTCAAGTTACTATAAATACTATGTTTTCCATTACTCACTTTTCATGTCACCTTAAAAGTGTCCTATGGCAATACAAACTTTTTTCTAATAGGGAGCCCCTATTTTAAATGCAGAATTTTATTCCACTGTGAATTTTGATGTTTTGAAATTAAAAATTGAATGAGCAATTTTTGAAATATTCAAATTAAAGTATTAGGAAATTAGTCTCTTTGATGCATATTGAATTACCTACATGGTAAATAATATATGCTCAAAGCACTCATAATACTTAAATTTGAATAGTTAAAAAAATGCTTGTTTGAATTTTGATTTCAATACATTAAAATTCACAGAAAAATTACCTGAATAAGATTCAGCATTTAAAATAGGAGGTTGAAATTAAAAAAAAAAAGTTTGTATCTCCACGGGACATCGTTAAGGGAACATAAAAAAATGAGTAATGGAGAACATAGTTTATATAGCAGTAACTTGAACATTTAAAAAAAAAAAATCAAATTTTTGCACTTTTTATGGCTAAATAAACAAGGTAAGCGTGCTTAAATAATTACCCTGTATATTATTAATTTGCTAAAAAATAATATCCATATAATATTAAATATTAATTTAGGTCGCTGGGATGCATTGCATACCATTTGGTTTGTGGCAGACCACCATTTGATACAAAATATTTGGTGCATTTAGTGCTTATGATGAAAGACCAGCCAATCGCCTGGCCAAATACTGTATCACCTGTTTGTCGAAACTTTTTAGAACAACTATTGAAAAAAAATCCATTAGAAAGATTAACATGGCCTGGACTATTAGAACACGAATTTGTGAAAAACCGAGTACTTATAATAGACCAAGAGTCCTTAGATATCTTCTCAGAAATTGATGATGTAGTGTTACCTTTAAACTCTATGAAAATAAACGAGAATGAAACATTATCTGATTGTACTTCTAGTCATGATTTGACTTCAGTAGAAGAGACAACGTAATAATTTTTTGTAATTTTATATAGATAATATAAATAATATTGATCATTTTATAGAACTGAAGAAGACTTGCGTTCAAGCCAATCTAGCTGGTGTTCTGAAACATGTCCAGAATTAGATTATTGCTCTAATCAAACTAACTCCACAAGTAATCCACATACTAACTCCACAAACACTAATGAGTTTATGTCTGAAGAATGGATTGTATTTCTTCGTCAAAGTTCAGCAGAAGTCAGTTGATTAATATTTTCCTATATTTTTATAAAATCGACTTAATATTTTAAATTATTAATTTAATACAATAGAACTTCGATTATCTGAACGCCAATCAACTGGACGAAAAAAAAAGATAGCTCCCCACGTACATTACGTTAATCATACATGTGTATCATAATGGTACCAAATCAGCTATTTTTTTTTCTTTTAAAATATAATGTTGTATTTATAGCTTATTTATTTTTAGTTAAATATTATGAGAAAATTATTTGTTTATTGTTATATATTTCAAGTTATATTACATATTTTATATTAATAATAAATACATAAACACAATATATTCAGACAGTTGTACAACTTTTGATATGTTATAAGCAAATCATCCGGAT
The DNA here is from genome assembly GCA_025469315.1 of Stegophylla sp. TES_Ste_2020. Lineage (NCBI taxonomy): Eukaryota > Metazoa > Arthropoda > Insecta > Hemiptera > Aphididae > Stegophylla > Stegophylla sp. TES_Ste_2020. The sequence continues at coordinate 22,075 of JAIPRM010000758.1, read as the reverse complement.
ATTTGCTTAGCTGGACCACCCTTGACATTAATTAGTTCATATAATCGGAGTTCTACTGTACTTTAAATAGATTTTTTTATATGGCATATTTGAAATATTTTTAAAATGCTTAATAAAATACTAAAAATTATTTATTCAATTAACAATAGATAATGAGCTGACACAGTCATATTATCTCCTTATTAATTTTGATTTCTTTTTCTAATTAGTTATCTAATATTTTCATATTATTTATAAAAAAAATTTCAGGTTTTAAATGGTAATTTGTCGTCAATGAAGCAAAAAAGTTTTATATTGGTTATATTGTCTTCGTTGAAAACCGGATGCGCAGCTTCTAGATTATTACATTATATCGTTACTTTATTAGCATTACCTTTTGTTATACCAAATATTCAACAATCTGAGAAAGATTTAATAACTCAAGTAATTATTTATAACAATTTATTTTTATTTTTAATAATTGGTTATTAGAGAATGGACCTTTTATTTAAATAATAATCTATACTTTTATTTTAACGAAATATTTTAAATTTGATAATTAATATATGATTTAAATGTAATCTTATTCTACAAATATGACATATAAATCAATTAATGAACACTGTGTAAAATTTTCCTTTTTATTTTGTTATTTATATTTTATAATAGGCATAGGTGCAATTAGAGGAAGGGTCGAGGGGCTAAGCCCCTTCAAAATTAATCATAGTCCACCAGAAGTTTTTAGAATAACGTAAATTTTATGCCTTTTTGAGGGGTTTAATCAGTCAAGTAAATATATTAGCCATCCCCAAAAATGTTTTCCAAGTTGCACCAATGATAATAAGAAATATATTTCAATTTACTGTTAACAATGTTAATATTGAATTTTTAATATGTAAGACTTCTGAAAAATAATTTTTATGCATATCATACAATGATGTGCATATCCTAAAACCCTTATATTAATTTAAATCTTAATCTATCAAAAATTAAATTTTTTTATTTTCTTGTTTTTAAAGTTTAATTCCTTAGCTCATCTAATTGTAGCATAAGAAAATAAAACATGTCCTAGTAATATATAGTAATTAGTAATATACCTTATTTTAACCTAATTAATAGTTTAAAAATATTTAATTCAGCAATAGAACAATAAGATATATAAATGATAGGTAAATAAGATTTTAATGATTGAAGTTTAATATTTAATCTCCCAAAAATCTATTCTCTAAAGCTCCAACCACACCATGGAAAAATATTGTCACAAACATTTGTTGCTGATAAAATTTTGCTTCTCGTCTAATGGCAATAAACATCGGAAACATGTTTTTGGCAACAATGTTTTTCCTTGATGTAGACAGAGCTTAATGATTATGTCCTAATTTTGTGTATTTTGCATGCTAATATTAATTGCAGGTTTATATTGAAAGTAAAGTCATTCCGTGTTTGATGGAAGCATTTTCAAATGCCTTAAAATCTTCTACCCACATATGTGTATCACCTGCACCTCCTGATACTATAGGTATACAAGAGTTAGACAGTTTAGAAAAGGTGCTTCTTTTAGTAGAAGGATTAAGCTTAGATAAACCTGTTGAATGTCTTAAACAGTTTACTGATAGTGTCATATTGTTGAAAATTGTGCCAGTTCTACAAAAATGTTTGTCTCTAAGTCATGGAAATCCACGTTTGGTAACTAATACAATTGCAGTATTAGTATTGACGGTAATATATTTGCCTCATAGTATTAATTTAGTGGAAGATATAGTCATTGGAAAATATTTAGAAGGTAACATAAAGTGTATAATTGGTATAGCTCATTATTCTATAATTTAAAGAATTATTTTTCAGGTAGGATTCCAAACGTTGAACTCCACAAACTGCTTAGAAATACTGAAGATGCATCGGTGAGAGAAAGAACTTGTGTTCTTTTATCGCATATGACTAGACTGAATCCAAATAGCCTCTTGAATGCCTGGCATCAAACTCTTACCAATGATATTGAACTATTAAAGGACGATTCATGCCCTAATGTTGTCCAGGTATTTAGACACTACAATTTAATTAATATTTTTCATGTTGATACAATAGTTACTTATAATGAATGAAATGCAATTTTATGTATTGTAAGTGAAACAAATAATAATTTGTTTCCTGTTAAATGTTATATTGTAATTGCTGGAGTTAGAATTTTGTAGCTCAATAAAGATATAAAGCACTTAAAATCTAAAAAAGAACACAAAACATTCTAAAAAAAAGCAATAAGACTCTATTTAAAGTCCCACAAAAAAATTAATATTATGTTGATATTTATTTTGTTTTATTTTTAATTTTTAATGCATAATTATGTCTAGTATTTTATATTATAATTTATTACAGGTTAGAGTTAATTTAATTTATTAAATTCTAATTAGTTACATAAAAATATAATATAAATAAAAATATTTAAAATTTGATGGTGGCAGCCTGTTGACAGTTTGTGGATATAATTTTCATCTAAAAAATAATGTAGGATTTAACTTTAAATCCTTTGTAAAAATTAGGAAAGGTTCTTATAACTAGGTAGTCAAAAATGTATGACAATTTTAAATAAAACTCATCAATTTGAGGAGAAAAGTCCTTTAAGGAAAATCAATATTTTGAATAGTTTTTGAGAAAGCGAATATATTAGAAATATTAATATAAATAATAATTATATATAATTAAATAATTAAATTATTTAACAAAATATAATTGTATGTTATATAAAAATATTTTTGAAGTGTATAAATTATATTAGTATATGTGTATTTTAGGCTGCTACTTTTGCATCAGAAATTCTAAAGCAAACAGAATTCTACAAAGTGGAAACTGAAGAAGAAGTAGTTGTAGTAGGAGGAGAAGAAGAAGAAGAAGAAGACTGAGGATTAATGCATGTTTTGAACAAACATCTATTACATAGATGCCCATATACATTTTTTCAAGGAGGGGCAAAGTACCTTTAAAAATATTAAAATTAATACAATTTTTATTCTAAAAAATTATGATGAATATGTTATAAAATTATTATAGTAATACATTTTCTATTATTTGAAACACCAGTCAATTAAACAATTATTCTAATTTAAAACACTTATAAAAAATTATTTATTTAATCGCATTTGATCACAAACAAAAAAACATATTTTCATTTTTAGCAGGGTGATTCATTAAGCATGCTCTTTCCCTGGAAAATGGAAAAATTTTGATTATTTTTGTTTTCAAAAGCTTTTTTTCATGTCGCCTAAAAAATGTTCTATTGTAATAAAAGCTTTTTTTCAAGTGGCATTCTCGCTCTACTTTTTCACTATGTAATTTTATTCAGGTTATTTTTTTGTGAATTTCGATGTATTAAAATCGAAATTCGAACGCTTAGTTTTGGAATTATTCAAGTTTTAAAGATAATAGTCTCATAGACATATATTTTAGTTACCAATGTATTATGTAATTATTAAGAATCTATAACTTTACCAGTTAACACCTTAATAATTCACAGTATTTTAAAGTATAAACTACTCGTTCTAATTTTTATTTCAATACATCAAAGCTTACAGAAAAATTACCTGAATAAAATTCTTTAGTTTAAAAAGAAGAGAGTGCCATTTGAAGAAAGAAAGTTTTGTATCACAACTGAGCATCCTTAACATGTTCACTGCGGATGACTCCATTTGATTTCATTTAGATCATTTGTAATGTGCGAATGGCGCCAATTGACGTCATATCTATATTTATTTTCAATTTGTTTTTATTCCATGCAGCGTGAGGGATTAATCTTTATTTTTCATCAGCGTTATTCAGTGTATAATATTGTATATGTGTGTGAAGGTTGCTTCTCAAAATTTCTATTTTTAAACCTATGATAACACTTAAATGGGTAATATTTTTTTTATATTGTTATTTATATGAAATGCACATGGGTATAAGCATATAAAATAGACCCGCAGTGAACGTGTTAAGGTGATATGAAAAACATAGTTTTTATAAGAAGTTAAACACTCAAAAAAAAAAAAAAAATTCTCTATTTTTACAGGCAAAAAGATAGTAAGCATGCTTAATAAATTACCCTGTATAATATCAAGAATTCAAAATTTTATTAGAAAAATACCCACAAAAACAAGATATTCTCAAAATTATTGAAATTTTAAATTTATCCCAAGATTAATATAATTTTTTGAAAAGTTTTTGGTCTACATAACACTATTTTTGATAATGTTTGAAAATTTCAAGTTTCTAATTGGTTTAAAAGTTACCACTAAATTAGTAAAATGGATCTCATAAAATCTAGTTTACATGTAGAAAGTTTAGGTATATTTGGGGTAAATTTTCATTGTTTTTAGAAAAAATTGTAGAGAATTCCAAAAAGTTATCTCTTTGAGTACAATATGTGAATGCAATTGTCTACTGGAACCTTAATGTGTTTCTTAAGTGTTCCTAAAATGATAAAATCTATTCATAGAAATTTAATATTTATACCATATTTATTACTAATATTCCACATAGATTACCTAATATTCTTATTAAATTTCATTTTGTATAAATTAAAATTCTAAATGTTGATGATTCTCGACAAAATTATATTTTATACAGAGAGTTCAAAATAATATTTTTGTTCGATTAGGAAAAAAATGTTTTCCGAGGGAGATGGGCAAATTTCCCTCCTTGCTTTCTCAAAGGGCACTTTTATTCTATTATAAGTTAATTGCATTGCTACAATATCTGAAGTATTATAAAACATTAGTTTAATATAAATACTTTTATTATGTTACAATGTTAATTGGAGATAATCCCTTTGAGAATGGTAATAATAGTTTTGAATAAAAATATATTAATTGTAAAATGTATGATGAAAATACAATATGATAAAATATCATATAATATTTATAACATTAATTGTCTTTATGTACTCATAAAACAAGATAACAATGGCAAAATGAAATATGATGTAAACTTTACGATTATTAATTATGGAAACAACAAAATATTTTTGCTTCTAACAAAATAATATAATAGATGTGGTAAACAGTTGTTGGTGATAAGATTTGTTTTCAAATATTGTGCCAACATACTCGAGGAAGTTATGGGTCATGATAATAAATTAATATTTGATTATTTTTCAAAGACAAGTGTTTACTCCAACTTCAATCCAATATTTTTTTTTTAAATTTTTGTGAATTTTTTTTTCCAAACTTTTACAGCTGTCATAATATTAAAATATAAATGTTAGAATATATATTAAAATGAGTTATACATGTATTTTTATAATTTTATATAAAAATTGTATATATTTTTATATAGTATGTGTACTGAATAAACTTATTACTACTATTATAGACACACCTTAAAATATTTTTTTTTAAATTCAGGGTATACCCTTTATTTTATTGATCGACTTGTTCAGGTTATATTATATCAATATTATGCAACATTTTTATGATATTTCAATCTTAAACAAGGACTATAAATTAATGAGCTTATCACAAGTATAATTTTTGAGCGTACTTCAATTGATTTGACCATTATACTTGTTATCTTTTTAAGTATTCCAGCTTAAAACTAAACACTTGTAAATTTACACTTGGAAAGCACAAAATAAAACAACTTTATATTTTATAGATAATGAAACGCAAATGCATGCGTATATAAGAAATAAAAAGAGTATAATAAAGTTAATCTGGTTGTTATGAAAAGAATAATGGATAAGGAATTTCAAATCAACTATTTTGTAAAAAATATCTAACAATAACACATTTCAACTACACCATAAGTATCAAATGAATTATCAATAGTCTTGTCCCAGATATTAATAATTTAATATAATTTTTATTTATCTGGTCTATGCTTCAATATGTATTTTCAGTTTTATGAAAAACTTGATGTAAAAATATCTTTCTTACTTCTAGATACTTTCTTTTTTATTGTGAACATTTTAATATTTATTACTTATTTTATTTGTGTTCGTTTTCTTAGAAAAATTGGCGATTTCTTATTGAGATTTCTGGGTCACTCAATTTTTTCAAACTCATGTACAGACGTCAATGTTTTATAAATGATAATTGGGGTAAATTGATATTTTTTAAAGTTAGGATGATATGAAATATACATAGTACCATACGTATTTGCATAATAATATGTAATCATTTATCGAATATTGAAGTTAAATTAAATCTAGCATTAGGACTTGGACTCGTTTATTATTTTATTTTTTATTTTTGGTATGTTCATCTTTATATTCAAAATTTTTTGATTTGTTGAAATCAAAATTTACAAATTTCTTTTTTTTCTTTTACTTTTTTCTAAAATATCTCCACATTTTTCAATTTTAAGAATGAGCGGAGCGAGTCGAGCTCTCCCCAAAGTGGTACTTCTACTTTATAAAGTCTACGCAATTGACCGTTATGAAATCGAAATGTCCCCGCGTTGTTCAGCTAGTCGAGAGATATTTACTATTTGCAGAGCCCAAATGGAGCAGTTGGTGAACGACTCCGAGTTGTGCCCAACACTAGAAATTAATAGCAACAGATAGTGTATGATTGATATTGTAATTGAATATGGTATATTGAAATGGTTGTTTTAAAAAAAAAAAGAAAAGTGTGTAGTCTATGTAAGTGGAAATGATGCCCTTAACTCTAACACAACAAGTACAATAATATATTATTTGCGTTTTTGCCGTAAGTAAATTATTTAATTTTAATAGAACATACATACCGAAAAATAACTAATAATGAAGTGTATATTATTTATAAGGTACAAATAATTAATGAGTTACAAATGGGTTAAAAGTCAAATGTGGTAATATACAGTGAAGATAAAGATAATGAAAAACACTTTATGACAAAATATTAAAGTAAGTACCTATAAGTGACAGTCTGTGTGCAGGTTAGTTCAGGTTCATTAGATTAGTAATGTGAAATGTGGGCATTCACTTATGCCTTATCAAGTTCTAAAGTTAGACATTGTAGTAAAAAGTATAGTATGCAGATTATATTATTTTATAACTATAATTTTTAAGTGGTAATGTTATTGATTTATACGTCGCAGTATTAGTTCAACACTTTAAAATACAATTTTAATATGTATAGAGTAGGTATTTACACTGAGTAACATAATTTTTGGGTGCTACAAGAGTTGTGTCCTATTTGAAGATAGTTAAGTGACGTCAGTTCGTTCTATTGATGATTCACACAGATTATCTATTTTGTGGTCAGAGGACAAATTATATTATAATCTGTGGTTAGAGATGGATGTCATACTACTGATTATCATCTATGGCTTACGTAATAAAACCTTATAAAAAATAAGTACTATTATAAAATTATTACAAACAATTTTAGATCCTGAGTGGAGAAAAGGAGCTAGTCTTTCTGTAGCAGTGGTTCCCAACTGGTGTAGGATTCTCCATAGGGAGATTATGAAATTTACCATTTTGTTAATTTTATTGAAAAAAATAATTTTAAATCTAATTAAATCATTTAATTAATTTACATTTTATATAATAATTTCTGCTTATATACTTGATGATTTCTTCTTATATTTAATATTATGAATTAGTAGGTTGACTAATATTTAATTTATAAAGTAATGAAAATAAAAATTCATATGTGTGGCCAGCATAAAAAAAAAAGTCGGGCATACTTTGCACCACGGATATTCTTCGCTCCTAGGGCCACATACTCTTGGTGGGTTTGTGTAATTTTAAAGAAACGATAAACCAATATATTTTTCGCTTTTACTTAAAATCTTAAAATTACCTCTTTGGAAGTACTAACTGGGTGTGATTCGGACCAACAGAGATACTGATCGAAACATTTGGACAAGTATTTCTATTTGAAAAAGTGTTTCCAGAAAGAGAAAAGAAAGCAAAGATAAGTAAAAACAAGTAAAATAAAGTAAAGTAAAGACAGTAAAGTACATAATATATTAAAGTAAAGCAATAATAAGTAAAGTATAGACAAGACATACTTCGCACCACGGGTATTCTTCGCTCCTCGGGTCAAATACTTTTGATGAGGGTGTAGAATTTTAAAGAAACGATAAATCATTTCTTCAGTAATACGATTCTGAACAATGGAATTTAATTAATAATATAAGGAACAATAATAGTCATTTTCAACACACCCACCAAGAGAGTATCTGATCCGAAAAGCAAAGAATACCTGTAATGCGAAGTATGTTCGGCTTGCACACTTGCTTCTTCACTCTTTCAGAATCTAAAACACGGGCAATGAAGTCAATAGTTTTCGATAGTAATTATATCGACATGGATAATGGATTATTCTGTTATTATATTAGATAATAAACATATTTAATATAAAAAACTAACAATAATTTTCCAGTTTAATATTACTCTAAAGTTCCCCCCTTCCATATTATGCGTTCTATTGAATAAATAATTTATCCGTTTATTTAAAATTCAGCACATCCATGGTGCGAAGTTCAAAGCGTAACTATAACTTTTTAAATTACAATTTAAATAATTAATAGTAATTTTAACTCGATTTAATTATTTTCTCGTTATACTGTATAGTGTCTTGCTTCTAATTTTCTAAAGTTAATTAGGTAAATGTCTCGTGATTTATTTTTTTCTGTTTATCAATAATAATAATTAATTGTCGGGCCACATGAAACATATTAATATTATATTCTTAAATACTTAGAGCAAAGTCTAAAATCTAAAGATATGATTAGCTGCAGCAATGTGAATTATAATACAATAATTAAGCTTTTTTAATTAGGTATAATAATATGTTTAACGAGGCTAACAAGATTATATGCGTTAAGTTATTAATGTTATTATGCATCGTCCAAATGCAATGTTATAAAAGCTATGAAAATGCAATGCTGCTTAATGTATAAAAGCATAAAAGAAATTAAATTATCGAGAGAATCGCTAACCGTCCAGGCGGGCTCCATAAACCATTTCTTCCGGATACGTGACAATAATAACAATTTTCTCCCATTTCAATCACATTTCGTGTTAATTCGAACATTCTATTATACGATATATTTTGTTTTATTTCAATTATTGTTTACTTGGATTTTGTCATTTTACTGGGTAAACGTCGAAAATAACTGAAAAATAAATAAATTCAAACATCCTTGTATATATATATATATATATACCTAATTGTTATAATATTAAATATTTTTTCAATAATTTTAGATTCTGAACAAAGTGAAGAAGCTAGTGTTTTTACAATGATGTTTATTTTTTAAATTCTGAATGAAGTGAAGAAGCTAGTGTTTTCAGGGGCGTGGCGAACGGTGATTTGAGAAGCAATTGCCTCTGAGATTTTTGGAAGATTTGGGGCTGAGTGTCCAAACTCATATTTTGTAAGCACTAGGTACAACAACAAATGATTAGCTACAAGAAACATATGAGTAAGAATTACCAAATGATGATTGATATAATAACACTGCAAGCACATGCACAATTATTCTGCATCAATGCTTAAAAATGAAACGATTAGGTTAAATTTAATTTAATTTTAAATTTAAATGTTATAATGCTCATTTACTTAGATACTTAGGTTTAATTACTCAATTGTGTTTAATTTATTAAATAAAAATTAATGAGGTAAAAAAAAAAATTGTATTACAGGAAAACACACACACATATATATATATACATTGTTTTAAATGAACTGTTTATAAATATTTGAAAACATTGGAATAGTTTTTTTTTTTTTGTGATCTTAGAGGTTTATTTTAGTATGGGTGGGTGGTCATAAAAAATATTGGCTTCTGAATAATTTTGAGTTCGCCACGCCACTGAGTGTTTTTACAATGATGTTTATTTATTTATTTTTTTATTTTTTTCTGTGTACAACTTTTTGTATGGAAATACTTGTCCAAAATGTTCGATCAGTAACTTTTCGAAACCGGATTTGCCTCTAGATGGTACTTTGGAGAGGTCATTTTTTGAATTTCTCAATTCTTCATTTTTTTTTACCTAAAATTTGACAAAAACGACTCGGAAACCATCATTTTTTGATCAGAAATATATGAAAATTTAAACATAGATAGAAAATAATACAAGAAATATTTGGAAATGTGAAAAAAAAATTTTGGACATTTTTTTAACATTTATTTTTTATATAATTAACTTCCTTCGTTCAGAATCGTTTTATCGAAGAAATGATTTATCGTTTCTTTAAAATTCAATACACCCATCAAGAGAATACCATCCGTCGTGCGAAGTATGTCCGTCTTTTTTTTTTCTACCGATGTGGATGTTCAAAGATAAAAACCAACAATATAATGGTCACTGGTCACCCCTGCTGTAGAGAAGTAGTAGAGATTAGGAATTTTTTCTTTTTAAATTCATTTAAATAATATGATTTGTATTATAGTTAATTATTTATCATAATTAATTATTAGCCAATTTTCCTTTTATTCTTAAACATAAACAATACAAACTAGTTAATATAAATAATAATTTAATTATTTTTAAACTTACTTCTGTCGCCTGTGAAATATCAAAAAAACCGAACACATTTCGCACCATAGCCCATAGGTATATTCTTAGCTCTTAGGAATGGATTAGAAAGATACGATAATTATTTCTTTGATAAGACGATTCTAGGCGAAGCTTCAGTTTATTCAAGATAATGTTACGTAAAAATTATAATGTCTGTTATTAAAAAAAAAATTTTTTACTCTGCCAATTTTATATTCCACTATGAACTGTGAACAGAAAAAAAAATGTTTTATGAGAAATATTTTCTAAATTTTCTCGCACCAGAACATTTCTCGTGTTATATTGCTTATCTATATTTAAATTTTCATAAAGTTTAAATATTTTAAAAAAAAAAAGTTAGTTTCCGAGGTATTTTTGTCAAATTTTGGGTAGTTTTTCTTCTAAATTTTGAAAAACGGCCTCTCAAACGTACCATCTAAAGGCAAATTACGATTCAAAAAGTGGTAAGTCGAAATTTTTGGACAAGTATTTCCATACAAAATGTATTGGGTTTCACGAGAAATGGTCAGTGGTGATTAAAAATAATTTTTATTCTCATCAAAACACAATTTTTGTCGATTGTTTGTTCTGTTATCATTTTTAATAGTGAGGTATTGAACTGGCCGAGTAAAAACATAAATTTTTTTAATAACACTAATAAAGTTGATAATTTTTAAGTAAATTGTAAATTGACGAGAAGAACTTATTTATCATATTTTATTTTAAATTTAATACATCCACCAAGTCCCCACAGCCAAAGAGTGAAGAATACCCATAGTGCGAAGTATGTTCGGCTTTTTCTTCTCCACGTGACGTGTTGGACAACGACTACATAGAAAATTCGATTTAAGCATAATAATTTTGTATAATTACGTTAATTAGAACATAAACACTCGACTATAATAATTTATAACACTTATTATTTTAGATTCTGAACGTTAGTAAAGAAGCTTATTTTTTTTTTATTATCACATTCCCAGTTTTAAGAATTTTTCCTCGACACGTTAGAATATAATAATATGTACTTGTTGATATTTTAATTTATTTCACGATAATAACACACACGTCATAAAGGCAATTATCGATTATGTAGCATTATACATGTAAATACCAATTTAAATCCGGATTACGGATGAAGATTAAAATACCATATAATCAGAAAAACTGGTGTATGGGTCTCGTATATTCCAACAAAATTAATTGATTTAATGATTATACGCAAGATAATCAAAATTAAATGTCAATAGGTTGAGATTAATTTTTATTTTGAATGCGCTATTAGCTGGTTAGCATAATACGTAACAACATCCAATGTATTTAATGTGGCATTACGTCATAATATGCATAATATTATACATGTTACAAATAATTGTACACTAGTGTGTCCCAGAAGTCCCGTGTCACCCTTAATATCTTGGGGGGGGGGACATATGAATATTTTTGAATGAGGTTTCAAAATTTCAAAAGTTTTCTTAAAATTTGGGAAAAAATATCAAAAAATTTGATAAAAACTATCTTTTTTTTTAATACTAACTTAATGAAAATTCAAATATAGATTGACAATAATATTGACAAGAAAACGTGTTTTAGTATGTGAAAATTTTATTTTCCAACACTTTTTTTCTCATCAAAATTGTTTCCTTTTTCTCAGTGAATAGTACAATATTAAACTGATTGAGTCAAAAATAATTTTTTTTTTTCATAATAACAAATTTCATAATTTTTGAGTAAAATTGTCTTGTATAAATAAACTGAAGTTCCGCTCAGAATTGTCTTATCGGAGAATTGATTTATCGTTTTTTAAAATTCAATACACCCATCATGAGCATTACAGGAAGTGATGAATACCCATGGTAATATGTCGAAGTATATTCGGGGTTTTTTTTTTTTTTATTATTAGTATAAGTATTTTGTAAATTTTAAAATAGCTGTTTTATTGATCTAATATATGTATATACATATATATATATATATATATATTAGGGCTTCAAACCGGTTAAAACCGGTTTCGTTATTAACCGGTTTTATAGGAAAATTAACATAACCAAAAACGAAAACAAAACCACAATTTTAAATATTATGACACAAATTCAAAACACAAAACCTGAATTTTATTATGTTCTCGAACGAAATTTTTTTGAATCTTAATTTCTAATATAAAGCTATACAAATGTAAATTAAAAATAAATTTATCCATGACAAAAATCAGCTATTACTTATCTAAATTCAATTTCAATATCATAATAATTTTCAAAATAATTTAAACTCTTTTTTGGAGACATTATTTCGATCATTTTGACGATTTTACCCGGTATTAACTGTTTTAAACAAATGCATTTTATAAACGTTTAATGCGTTTATAAACGCATAAAATGTGGTTAATATCTTTGCGGGAACTATAAAAAATTACAAAGCTCAAAAATTGATTTATAAAAAGCTATTTTCAGTCATTGAATGCCATAGATAACCTATAAGAAATTAAGAGTTATTATTTTTTTGTTTATGTTTATGAAATCAAAATTTAAAACTTGATAAACAGAAAATATATTATATTTTTTTATTTTATGAGTAAATGCATAGATTTTAAAATAAAATTTTCACAGAATGCAAAAAAGTGAATAAAAAAAGTTTGAAAAAAAAAAAATGTTAAATTTTAGGAACCATATAAATAGTTTCTGTAACCATGAATTAAGGCAGCCTTAGAGACAACCTTTTAATAAAGTTGGGAGTTCTAAATAAAAATAATTGGAATTACCGAGTTGGGACAACCTAAATATTATTGATTAAATCTCAACTGTATTTTATGGTTGTCCTAGTATAATAATTAATTTAGTGTAATTATTTTATTTTAGTCAATTAAATAAGGGGGGGGGGAAATTCCAAATATCATTTTCGGCGAGAGTCCTAATCACCTAATCAGAAAATATTTGCTAGTTTAGTAGGAGTATTTAAGTGATATTTTATGGTCGCACTGTATATAGCCGTAGTGTAGAAATTTTGCAGTCTTATTGATTTTAATTACTTTAATCTCGACTTAGATATAATAATTTATGCAATATTGTATTATAATATATACTAATCACGAATACACATATCCGAGTACTTTATATTTTTTATGCATGCTTATTTATTTTATTTCAAAGCTGTTGTAGAGGGGGGCAATCCACTTGATTCTTGACCAATTTTGATTATACCTTTACATTAATACACCATATACAATAATATATTGTATATTTTATGTTTATATGCTTAAGTACAGCCGGTTTTTTTTTTAAAAAATGCGAACAAATATTTAGTGCATCTACTAGGTATGTGAAAATATAAGTTATCAGTGTTTTAAAAATTGAAATCAAAATGTGAGGAAATGTGAGAGGAAAAGCTCTCGTCGTAGTTTACATGTATAGAAACAAAAATTCACGTTAATTACAATTTTATTATTCATTTATTCCAGAAAGATACAAAAAAATAAACATTTTAAAAACACTAGCTAGAAAACATTTCAATAGTATAATACTAGATAATTTTGTTATAATTATAATTTTGTTTGAAATAGAAATGAGTAGTACGGATATAAGTGATAATAATAATATAATAATAATATGCAGTAGGTGATAAATTATGAGACTTATTGGTTGTCTCAACTTGGTTGAGACTTTAATGGTGGAAGAAAATATTAACCAAATTTTAAAACTTGTATTATATTCAATGAATAATCAGTTCAATCATAAATTTTTATCACTTTTATTTCCATGGCAAATACAAAAATATATTTTTACGGACGATATTCTAAGTAGGTATGTATAAATTCAATTAAAATTTTTTTAAATCTATTATTATAAGACGTGTAAATGAATAGCATAAACATGCTTATAAGAGTTATAAACGCGACATTTTACTAGAAATTAAACAGTGCTACGAGTGAAAAGCTCACTTTTTAAGAGGTGAAATTTTGAGAGAAATGAAAATCTAATTATTTAAAAATAGTCCTGTGTGTAATATAAAATATTTTTGATCGTTGCGTTATTTATTCTGTCCGACTAATTTTCGCTCTATAACCACAATAATTTCATTAACGTTAATCCATGTGTATTAAATTTGATTCCAATCATCTTAAAAATACAAGACGTTAAACCGGGTCCAAGAGTAGTTTTTTTTTTTCAGATACTTATATTTTATCAGCAAAAAATATGCGATAAAAAAATGAAATTTTTGAAGTAAAAAAAAAAGAAAATAATCAAACTCATCAGGCTTTGGAAATATTATTTTCTTTCATAATCTTAAATTGTTTCGCGTCTACCGATTACTAGCAACAGAATCTGTTCGTATAAAGTGCAAACGTGTTTTATCACATAACTATGTAAAATGTGTCCTCTTAAGCGATATATCACGAGAAAATAGCCGACATAGAATAATAAAAAATTATTTAATCTGTTAAGTGATATTTTCGTAGCAAACAGTTAGTTAATATATTGCGATTATATATTATAAGAGTGATAAATAAAAATTGCATTCTATTTTATTCATTGCATTTATTATAACTTATATAACACAGTTATAAAACCTAAAAATATAAGTAGTATAGACACACCTAATCCTACGCATATGATTAGTATCACGGAAATAAATATCAGCTTTTATTATGTTATTGTATGTTATTAATGCGCTTATAAAATTGAAAATTATATTGTTTATTAATTTTTGCAACTTCTAGAAAATACGATTTTCGGGCATGCCTTATACGTATATGCTACTTTTGAACAACTCCATTGGTCAGTCTCCTGAGGACCAAATGATGAGCTCATTCTTTTCTGAAATTAGGAATGCGTATCGGAGTGGTAAGAGTGGAATTGAATTTCAATCAAAATTATAACATGGAGGTCCACTTTTAATTCACACGTCCAAAGTTCGGTTTTCGAGAGAATAAATTAAAAGGAGCAGAAGAGAGGGAGGAAAAAAGTTATTTTACGAAGTTTAAAACGCCCATGCTCGAAATCGAGAGATTGGGAATAAAATTTGATTGGTAACCAGGATTTCTGTCTTTTGTGAATTTTAACTCCCTCCTTCCCCCTACCACCTCGTAATTTTTACACTGAAATTTTATGTTTATTCGTGATTTTCTAAGCTCTGAATTGAACTCTTCAAACCCACTCTGTCCAAATGAATACAGAGAGTTTAAATTTTCTACGAGTTGAATCAGGGATGTGATTCTTAATACCTTTTACCTTCTCTGCCACAATTTTTACGCCAAAATTAGCTATGTTGAGCGTCTGATCTTTTTTTTTTTTCTATATAAGTAGAAGAATATGAAGATGAAATGATCTGCTGATCATTTCTTTCTTTTTGTTTGCTCGTAAAACTAAGTACCTCATAGAAAAAAAAAAAAATGATAAACTTATTAGGTACGTATATACAATATTGTAATGAGTATATTGTATTATATCGTAGGAAAATTTCGATTTAAGGGATGTTTCGGACCCATGAGCCCCCCCCCTGGTTACACGGTTGTCGTCCTTAGCGATCATCTTAAAGCAAACGATTCTAGGAACGCGAGCAGTTAAATTTGTTGGACTTTGCTCCCTCCACAGTTCAGCCCTGGATCCATCTGCTGGCCGGTAAGTAATACTACTATTGTATTAATATTAATAAAATTATTGTTTTAGATTTTTGAGATTTTTTCATGTACCGTTGGTGGTAATACATACGAGATTATGTTTGTATTAAATATTCAGATGTTAAAATGATTGTGTGTTGTATAAATTTACTTACGAAAAAACCAAGAAATTTTCAATTTTTTCAAAGTTCTACACTTCGAAATTCGTCAAATGTTTTTGAGAACTGTATGAAGTATGCGCGTGACTATTTTCAGTAGTTGGTGAAAGTTTCAACTTTCCAGCTTCATATGATTTTTAAAGTTATGTTACAAAAATAAAATTTAATTTATGAAAAATTTATGTTATGACGTTTTTTAATGTTTTTTTTTTTTTTTTTTGTCAACTGTTGGGTGGTCTAGCTTCTAGAACTTCAAGCTTCATGCCCTTAGAAAAAGTATTGAGAATTTTGACCTTCCAAAAGTACTGACTAGACGAAATTTGATCGAATGATGTTTTGGACGACCAGTATTTCTACCCGAACTCGTGTGATTACATACATACGAGAAAAAAAACACGCAGTATTTTTGTGAAACCAATACATTCTTCGCTCCACTCAGAATCTAAAATACAGTTATTTTCAATATTGGAAAAAACAGGGATTCTCAAACTGTGGTACGCGTACCTCTTGGGGGTACTCGAAATTTTTTAAGGGGTACGAGTCTGGCCAACAAACCTTTAAATTAAAATAGAGGAAAAAAACTCTAAAACCTATAAGTAGTACCTTTTCCACTTATTTCTTTGAAAATAAGCGATATTAGTTTTTAAAAATTTTTGTGGATCAGTTTTTAATAACTTAATCTTAATGGAATAAAAATGTATGTAAGTCTTTAAAAATTTTTTAAATAGATTTTAGTTTAGTAACTAAGAAGGGGTACCCAAAAAAATTTATTTGTAAAAAGGTGTACAGTGTTCATAAAACTTTGAGAATCCCTGGGATAAAACATCAACCGTGAAACTTATGATGGCTAACAAGCTTTTTGTATTACAGAGGTTCTGTTTTAGGAAAGTGCTCAGTCTGTGATATAAATTCCTAGGTTAGTCTACTATATGACTGCGATAGCACGTAACATAAAAAAAACTACATATTTTTCAAGAAAGATAAAAAATTGATTAATATATTTTGTCAACGAATAATTAATTTTACCGGAAAACAATGAAATGTGTGTTATCACAAAAAAACTGTAATTTTAGCAGAGAATATATTTTATAAAAATAAATTATGGGGCCAGACGTGTGCAGACTAAACCCACAGAAAAAACTGTTGTCTAGACCGCGTTTTCGAACAAGAAGTTATGGTATTACAGTGGCAGTGGTATTGCAGTAACAGTCACAACATGTAATATTATAATTATTACTTAGGTATTATGTTTTTTGATAATAATAATTGTATTTTTGTTATTGATTTCAAGCGAGTATTGTGCATATATTTTATTTAGTCAATTTTGTCACTCACTTTATAATGAATAATGAAAATCTGTTTTCAGCCATAAATATTATTCTGACGAACAATATTATAATAATTGTCATGTACTTATCACTTTTGTGTGAACTGGATTAGTAAATAATTAAATTGTTACTACCCCCTAGTCCCACCTAATTATGCTCACGCTTAGTAAAACTTTAATTTGCATAAAATGCTCTTGACCTTCGAACCGTCATAGAATACATTATGTATGTAGCTGAAACTCGATTCGACGTACTTAAGTCAAAGGTAATTTTCGCTACGTCTTACCTTCTTACCGCTGCTCTTAATCTACGTCATTTTAATAATATAAAAATTTATAATTATTATTCGTCGGCAACGCGTTTCAATTTCAAATGAAAAATCGAAAACCTACAATAATATTGTTTTATGTTTTATTTCATTTCTGCAACGAATGAAAATTGTGTAAACCAAAATATTAAATATTTTGAAAAGTTCAATAATAAATTAAAAGCATAACGAATTTTGCACACGCTTGAATTCGTATTTGACTTAGTTAAAAAAAAAAAAAAAAATGGAAATTGAAATAAAATGATTTAATATATTATTCGTTACGATGCATGTTGCTGAAATTGATTTTTACTCTTAGGTAGTACAGTTTTTTTAAAATTTCACGTACTTTTTGGTGCAAGTCACATAGGTATGTTCATATTTGGTGTCAGCACCGATACAGTAGGAACACATTTTGCTGTTGATACCTTTTTGGTGTTGTCATTTGTGGTCAACCAATTTTGAGTGCCATTTTTGGTCAAGTACGTACAATGTATACATATATATATTTTTAGATTCTGAACGCAGTCAAGAAGCTAGTGTTTTTACAATGATGTTTATTTTTTTATTTTTTCTTCTTACAACTTTTCGTGTGGAAATACTTGTTCAAAAATTTTAAAGAATATAAAGTCTTTTTTTTTTTTTTTAATTTTTTTATCAAGTTTAAAAAATATGTTATATTTATACATTATTTATAGCGTACGTTTATATAATATTCTGTTGAAATATTGTTCAAAAATTATAAAACTTAAATATAGAATAATTAACTAAAAACATTTTCATTTAAAAAAGAATCAACTGTTGGATGGCGGGGGTGGGGGAAATAAAATTCATTTTTTGTTTTTAATTTTGAAATCTGGCAACCCTAGTAATATGACTTAATAATATTAATATAATATTATGGTATATAATTAAATTGTGTGTACAAACAAGTTAATTCTTATAAATTGCAATAAACTGTACGTGATAGTCGTCGATATTCATATACGAGTCAATTATTATTTATATTATGAATTAAGTGATTAGCACTCGTCGGTGTTTAGATAATTGGCGTCATTTTTGTAGTAACAATATTACATATCTCTATCGATTCATTACGAAATGCTACACTGGATGGACGTAAACAAGCTATATGACAACCAGTGGCGCAATTAAGGGGCTTATCGGAGATGGGGGGGGGGGTTACCACTTAAATTATGCCAAGGATCAATCTCTAAAAAAAAAAATAATTTTTATAATTGTCAATTATTGTAAATTTTGGTCGATAACATTTCAACGTTTTAGATTCTGAGCGGAACGAAGAAGTTTATGATTTTACAATTATTTATGTTTATTTATTTTTATATTCTCTTTTTGAAAACACTTTTAAATATAAAAAAAATATTCGTCCAAAAATTTCGATTCCTATAGAAAATTTGATAGCAACCGACCAATTGTATCCATTGTAACAACCAGAGGTGGATTTATCTTATTTACAGCATTAAAAACTTGCCGCCCCTATAATATAGGCAAACAAGTTACAATACCCCCTCCAATTGGTTTTTTTTTTTTTTAACAAAACACTATAGAATTTCCACCCCACAAATTTTGCCGCCCTAGGCAGCTGCCTACAGTGCCTAATGGAAAATCCGCCTCTGGTAACAACCTAAGTAACCACGGTAACCATTGTAAACTATATGGTAGTCATATTGTAACCATTTGGTAACCATTGTGACCATGGTAATCGTGATAAGTCAACAAACGTTAACATACAAATTATTAACAATTGTTGTTGCGTCATTTTATTTCGTTTTGATTGTTTAGAATATTTAGTCGTTGTGGAAAATTTGATCGCAACCAATTGATTTATCGAATGTGATCACTACGGTAATGCAATAATAGTCAATAAATTATTGAGAATTTTAAATCATTATTATTATTATTATTATATTACGATCGAGCGTTCGGCCGAAATAATAATTTAAGTGCGAGTCCACGTTGAGCGAAAAGAGTTCCTCCACTCGAGTGTGTGCTCTTATATTTTTTATGGCGCGAGGTACCTGTGTACACACACACACACACAATACATACTTATATTACATGCATATATATCATATATATTTAGATCACATTTACTATCGTACCGCTTTGTTTTCGACTGTTATTATGCAACAGTTGAAGAGCATTACAATCCAAACGAATCGTTGCAAAAAAAAAAAAAAAAAAAAAAAAATGTGCGCTTATCGACGTCGAGTGGTTTTTAGCACACGTCAAACGATCGGCCGTCCAAGTTTTTTTTTTATCACGGCCACTTACAGTTAAAGTTCCAGCTTAAAATCAAAACACTTCAAAACGAGAGTAATCTATAATATTAATAATGGTCGTAAAATTGCTGTTGCTGTTGCTGCTGCTGCTGCTGCTGCTGCTAGTCGAGTCCAAACAGATAATTTATATACAAAAAAGAGATAAGAGTAGGTACATGACTTAATTAATTTAAAGACAGATAAACGTTTAGCAATGTGTAGCAATAGAGGTAGTACGTGCTAATATCGAAAGATAAAATATAGTGTATTAGCAATAAAAAAAAAAAAAAAAAAAAAAAAACGTTCGAATGTTCTAGCATCTTTAACTTGACTGATATATTTTGTTTTAGTCCAACAAACAAGTTAGGTACTGAAATATAAGTTATTATTTTTCACTTTATTATATTTTACGAGCTACCATTAAAAGTTAATAATAATATGATTAATTTAATATTTAATGCTAATCTGTTGATACACTAAACGGTTAATATAATAATGACCATATCGTTTTAGATGACAATATATAATAATATGATAATATAAGTTATAAGATATTTTCAATTTTTTTTTTTACATACTTATGAGTTATGACAATACTAAATATTATTATCATTCACGTATTCGTATGAAGTTCATTGATTTTAATCACGTCGAGTAATTCGTTATCATTTGATTATAAATTCGATAATATGTCTTTCATGTGTCTACTTATGACTAATGATTCGTTTGATTTTGGTGGTCTAATTGTGATTTTTATTCTACAATAATTATTGGTAGAAATTGTAACTGGTTATAAAATAGTAATAATATTGTTCTGGAGGACTAAGTGAAGTATCGAAACTAAAGTCAATAAATAAATGATTAAAGTGCATAAAGTATCTTCTGTTCTTTATTTTGGTACTCGGTAAAAATACTATGACAAGTTTTCTTTCGTAAAATCAAACGTATCAATTATTATAATTGATATTTATGAGTTTAAGTAAATATCACAATTAAGTATCTGCTAAATACAATATTACATTGAAGTGCATACATATGTTATTAAGTTAATTAATAAACTGATAACGATATCATTACTTATCTGAATATTTGAAATATATATGTATGTATATATAATATAATTTAAAAAGATAATACACTTATGTAAAAATATGTAAGTATGAAGTATCATATATAAAAATTATAAAATTAAATACCTGATAATTAGGCACAATGGTCAAAGTAATAAAAAATTATGAATCAAAATACATACGTGCAACTTTCTATTAAAAAAAACAAAAATTTCGAAATTTCTGGTACATTTTTATTTTTATTATGGTTATTGTTCATTACGAGATGATACTTTCTTCACATTAACTACTTGTATCTGAACTCATTATTTTGAAATTCAATTTTAATATAGCTACACATAATGCCGCTGATATAAGTAGCCATCTTTGTACTCGAGTACTCAGTACACATCTTATTGAGGGTAGTCCAACTACGATATTTTTGAAAAAAAAAATGTCCAATTCCAAAACACAGGTTGTACCCAATTTATTTTTAAAATATTCAAATTTCAAATTAGTCCCATATTTTAAATCTGGTTGGCATATTTACATTTCAAAATAAGGCAAAATTGATCATTCTAATGAATAATGGAATGGTAAGGTTAGGTTAGGTCTAGTTGGTACTATAGCGATGTCACTTTTTGAATTTTTCAATTCTTCATTTTTTTTTTTTGAAAAAATTACCCAAAATTTGACAAAAAAGACTCGGAAACCATAGTTTTTATAGATAAACAATAATATGAGAAATACTTTGATGCAAGAAAATTTTAAAAAAGGTGAAACAATTTTTGAATATTTTTCTAAGATTTTTTTCCTCTATTAGACAAAAAAAAAAAAAGCGGACATACTTCGCACGATGGGTGTACTTCGCACGATGGGTGTACTTCGCACGA